>CABFWB010003855.1:0-35507 GCA_902151455.1 Timema bartmani | reverse complement strand
AAACCCTTCCTTCACCTCTGACAAGACGTGTATTAATCACAACTTGTGAATGTGTGGAATGCCAGGCCTCCACCGTGGTTCGGATCCCACGTTAAACTGTAGGTCCTACATTTCATCTCACAATCACCTTACCATTACACATTAGCGTAAGTTCGTATAACCCGAAGGGTAGTAAGACGCGGTGCTAATAATAATAGATTAATTAATTAAATCAATTATAGCAAGAGCTTTTATTATCCTTTAATATGTATTACTATTATATTATTCACAAATTTATAAAAAAATTCAATTGCCGAGAAAAAAGATCGCCATTTGAAAGTAGATTCGACCACAAAAGATCAGCTTGACTACCTTTCTCGTTACGATTCTTTTTAATTACTCTAATCTATCTAATCTTCAATCTTAAATGATTTTATTTGATAAATACATATAAAATAATCTTGTTTTCTATTAAATAAACTTGTATTTGATTTATTTCTTACATGTAGGCCTGTAAAATATATATTATAAAAGTATATATACTATTATAAAACATAGTCTAAAATAAAATAATGAGAAATAAATTAGTTTACGTTAAGGGTGATAGTTAAAGTAAAATCATTTCAAATTTACAATTAATTTTAGTTTGAGGTGATTACAGTGTACTTACTGAACCTACTGATGATATCAGCACACGAATAATAAACTAACTTAAATCGAGAACAGACACAACATCCAACCCTAAGCCGTTAATTCATCACTGTGAAAGGGGAAGCCCACGTTTCACCAATTATACATATTTTTGCCTTACTGGGAATGGAACCCGGCCCCCTTATCTCAGTAGACAGACACGTTACCAACTGAGCTAACGTGGCGAGCTGTGTTTATATTGTATTGTTGCTGATAATTATAAAGAAAGAAATATAATCTTACGTCGATGGTACTCATTAGAACTAAATCAATTTAATTATACGTTTATTATGATAAACCGAACGAAATCAATTTACGTTTATATTGATGTTCGTAATTAGATTAAATGAATTTACGTTTACGTCAGTGGTTGTAATAATAGCTAAATCAATTTACGTTTACGTTGATGCTAATAATTAGAATGAAATTGATTTAAGTTTATGTTGGTAATATTAATTAAAATGACATAATATTACATTTGCATTTATTCTGATAACTAGAAGGAAATAAATATATTAAATTAACCACTGTGCACTAAAACTATATATTTATAATGTTTGAAGTTGGACAATTTGAAGAGCACATGCCTCTTTGTGACATAAGTCCTTGATGCTCTCACGTAACCCACATGACGTTTGAAAGCTTCCCAGTGTGACGGACAATGTCATTGTCAACCGATGAGAAGTGAAGGAAGTGACAGTAACAATAAGACTGGACCAACGCCTCCTGATACGTAAACAATTGAATCTCTCAGCACCCACGTGGACTAATCTTATAGAGGGGTACTTGTTTCGCCCTCGCTATAAGGGTGGGGTGGACCAAAGGAAAAGAAACAACAAACATACGAAAATGTCACCTCTGGTTTTAAGGAATTATTAAGACAGTTTGTCAAAAGTTGTCTCAATTCTATATTATTAAATTTTTATTGTAAATAGATGTCGCTAAAATAACTCTTTTTTTTAAATTCAAATATTTTCGTTTTACCCCAAGATACACACACTCAAATATTTTAAACGTATTAAAAAAACTCTATGGCTCCCATCAGCAATCTTACTATACTAACCAAGCGGCCACCATCTGTTGGTGAAGATGATCAACTTCTGCGTATAAAGGGTGCCATGTGGTTAGCACATCTAGCCCTCCAGCAATTAATCTCAGTTTTATAAACTGTAGCCGCTAATTTTTCATTCAAGTAGCACCTTATTTATCGTCACGAGTCTGACGGAGTTCATCTATATTCTAATCTTAAGTCACAATTAGTACCACCTATTCCCGCATCGGTGGTCAAATGGTCTAAAGAGTCACGCTCGTGTTAGACTGAATTGCTGATTACGAGTAGTTCAGCCTGGTTGGGCATACTGAGGGTGGTTTTTCCTTAGGGATTTCTCCCTCTCCCTACAAGAGATTTCAGGTACATTTCCTCTTAAAGCCATACCTTCCTTAGCCTTATCTTATAATCATAATTAATATATGCATCTAATCAGAATAAATACTAAGACGTGATGAAAAAATATATAAACGTTATCAAATACTCTATTATGCCTCCTTAAAAATCGTAACTATTACGACATAAAATTTAATATTTAATTTTCAACATAAGCTGGATTATGACAATGCTTTATGATATTAATTAAATATTCAAGGTTAACCCAAGATAGCTAAGAGCATTGAACGCTGGCCCACTCTAAAATGAATCACGTGTCAACAAGTTTAATACTAAGAAAAATACTGCCATTGTAATGTGTTTGCAACTGATGTTTGATTTCTTTTAAAGTTGTTTTTATTTGTGAATAAAAAAAATAGTCGAGCTAAATATTCAAAAGCTTGTCTAGACAAACAAACCTAAAAAGGACTGCAAACAAACTCTGTTTTCGAAATTTCAAAACGGTCTGATACATAATAGGGTCCAATGTATTAATGAAAAAATTGAATTATTCCTTCGGCGGCTACGTAAAATATACTTTACAATTTACTTTATAGAACCTGCTGTTGTATGTGTGATTCTACTAACAAAATATGTTAAAAGTACAATAATTCTAGATTTTCTTTCTTAATAAAAGTTGGGTTTTTTCCCCTTGCTTTAAAAGTGGCTGTAAAGAACATAAATAAAGTACTTTACCTCAGGTAACCTAAATGAGAATCAATCAAAGTTAAATAATGCCCTTCCAAATCAAAGTCTCAAGTTCAATCCTCAAAACCAACCCTGATAGCTGATGTAATCCCTTCCAGTTGATGCCATACCTGACAGCTAATTCCATACCTACCAGCTAATGCCGTATCTGACAGCTAATGCCGTACCTGACAGCTAATGCCGTACCTGACAGCTAATGCCCTACTTGCCAGCTAATGTCGTACTTGCCAGCTAATGTCGTACCTTATGGCTAATGTCACACCTGCCAGTTAATGTCGTACCTGCCAGCTAACGCCATACCCGATGTCTAATGTCACACCTGCCAGTTAATGCCATACCTGCCAGCTAATGCCGTACCTGCCAGCTAATGCCGTACCTGCCAGCTAATGCCGTACCTGACAGCTAATGTCACACCTGCCAGTTAATGCCATACCTGCCAGCTAATGCCGTACCTGCCAGCTAATTCCTACCTGACAGCTAATGCCGTACCTGACAGCTAATGCCCTACTTGCCAGCTAATGTCGTACTTGCCAGCTAATGTCGTACCTGCCAGCTAACGCCATACCTGATGGCTAATGTCACACCTGCCAGCTAATGCCCTACCTGCCAGCTAATTCCGTACCTGCCAGCTAATGTCATACCTGCCAGCTAACGCCATACTTATGGCTAATGTCACACCTGCCAGTTAATGTCCAACTTGCATTGATTATTGTATGGTCTTGCGCACCACACTCGAGCTAAAATGGATGGCTCGTGACGGGGAGATCAGAGGTACGATTCCCAGTTGGATGGTTTTTCCTAAATTGCTTCCCACTTTCTACACAAAAATGCGAGTATATTTACTCTAAAGTTCTGCAGTAATCATTCTTATTCAGTTAGCCTAATTAATGTATGTGTATAACCCGAATGGATACCAAGACGCCGGAGGAAAGAGAATCTTGCGTAAATGACGCTGACACGACCTCTAAAAGAATATAATTAATTGTTTTTGATTTTTTTTACATCCATGCGAATGGTGGTGTATCACCATAAAGTTCATACTTTTCATACTATTTAATTGTATTCATTCTAAAAATTATAATTACATAGGTAGTAAGGCGTACTAATTAATACTTGTGTGTTTGACTTTTATTAAATGGTGCCGATTAGATTGTAAATTATTAGTAAGAAGTAACTTATTACCGTGGGAGAGTGAACATGTCTAGTCTAACCACAATCTCTCGTCATTAGCGAATCTCTTATTTAAATTTATCTAAACTACAAATCAAAAATAATATGAGAAGTGAAAATACCAATGATGCAAATACGAAGATAGTTTCAAAAAAATAAATATAAATTGTTTTTAACGGAAGCACATCTTCATTTTCAGTTTGGATTTACTCTGGGAGATCGGAATAAGTTCTGACTTAGTCTGGCAGTTGACAATGGTGGGTTGTGACCACGCGTAGGTGGAATGGTAGCCACGCAGTCTGACGGGAGAAAAACACAAAATAATAGAACTACGCTACTGGGGGGTTTACAAACCCAAGCGACTTGCAACAATCCTAACAATACTTTTCTTTCAATGTTCAAATATATCCAACATGAAATACATTATTTGGGTCACAGTTTTTATATCTAGGAATAAAGTGATTCCTTTCAAAAACAATTTATTCAACCTAATTTTCATATCTTTTAAATATAATAGAACTTATGAATAAATTATGTTCTTTAATCCCTCCTCCACGAAAGAAAAAATTCAAAAATATTTAAAGACTATCTGAAATAGCTGCCGTTTCCTGGGTTAACAATGTAATGAATTGCATGGTTACCCCAGCCATTGCTTTTTTTTTTCTTCAAAGAGACCAAAACAATCTTCATTTTATTTCATCAGACTCAGTGTTTAAAAAATTTTAAAAAGCCTAATCAAACATTTAAAATTACGGCTTCAAGGTGCACATTTTTATGCATATGGGTTAGCAATTTTAAAATTTTAAACCTATGCGTGTGGTTTAATGTCGCACAATGCTCATGTACAAACAAACTCTTTATTTTATTAATATTTAAAGAAGACACAATTACACAAAATGACAATATATTTTGAAGAGAATACCTTCATTTATACCAAATCTATTTTGATTTGACTTTTACAAAATAAGAGCATTTTCTTGGCGGATTGATAGTCTATATATTTTTAAAAAAAATTTCAATCTATATATAACTTACATTTGTTGGTGACNATTTAAAAACATGTGAAAAAAAACTAAAAAAAAAACTTCAGAACCTGCTCCTCCTAGCCACAAACTCTGTAATTTGGATAATTGATACAACTGACTAGTGATTTTTATGAATGTATACCTATTGTATTTTAAAGTGTCTTGAACGAATATTATAGATAATGTATTGATATTTGATATCATGTTGTTGGGCTGGATTGTAATATTGTCCTATACACTCATTACTTATTCTATTGAGAGGAAGTTAAGTTAACAAGTGCTATTTTGGAAAATATATTTAGTGATCTATCTCATTACGAAAAGTAAAAATGAAAATATTAACCCTGATACACACTGAAATTTTTCAAAATATTTAAAAATTCATTATTTCTCTATCCTCTATTATTTGCTAAATTTATTTTTAACAGGATGTTTAATTCTTTATTTTTATATAGGTTCCTAATATAATTCAAAACTTTCTTATAATTTCACGATTACATTATCAATCTAAGTATTTATTTAAGTTTCCAGGTATATAATAGGCCTATAATAAATAATTTAAATACTAAGCCTGAAACATTAGTTCATTTTAACATTTGATTTGTTCACTAAAATGTTTTTAGAATAGTTTTAAATACTTGCCACACAGATCAGTAAATTATAACTTGGTTTATTTAATGACGAAATATACCAACATGTATGTAAAATAATAAAATATTATAGAGAAAACATATTAAATAATATATATATACTGTTTTTTAAGTGGCCCCTTTTTATTTTAACATTATTTTATTTAGAGTTAACAATGTTCCAGTTCAAATCCATCTATATGGTCAGATTACTTTTTATTTCAACAAGTAAATACCTTCAAAATACATTTAAAATGGCCAAATTTCATTAAACGTATCCTAGAATGTATCTATGTATGTATGTATCTAAGTACATTTTCAGGGCATGTTTTGACACGTTAGATAAGAATGTGAAAAAATATCATTAACTTTACAATATTGATATTTCAATTCCAATACTAATATATTTTTATTTTATACTTTAGTTTCAATACTTTTACTCAAAATAGCAACTACACGCTGGTATCGAAGTTAACAATAATTTGTGTGTGATCTTTGTATTTATATAATGTTATCTTTAAGTCCACGCACACTGATAGCTTGATTTAAAGTTACTGTTTCTTTGTTCGTAAATGAATTAAGACGTAGCTACCCCCCAATTTACAATATTTATTATTTAATAGTTCTCAAGACTGTTGGCCAACACTATAATTTAAGAAAATTGAAAACAAATTGAAAAAAATTATAATGCATTTTTGTTTTCAACATTTTCAATAGAAACCTTTCTAGTAGATTCTTCCTTAAACATAATATGGTTATTCGTATCCCTTCTCGTATAAAATTAATATTTATTTTTTATTTGATCAGTTTAACCATATTAGTTAGTCCTCTTGATTACAGTATTCGTAACACAAACTCCACATTTGTCAAATTTGATTTACATTACAGAATTGACGAAGAGGCAGCAAACTTAAAGGATCTTCCCAATCATTAATATATTTAGTTTGTTGTACATTTTTTTACTTTATCGGGTTTTATATATAATGTAGATATGTATTGATTTTAAATACTTCACTGTATCGTTTCTTAGCCTTCATTTACTTAATTAAATCGTTATTTAATTTTGTTTGTCTTTTCATGTAATTATTCTTACATGTTGTCATATTATGTATTTTATTGCTGGTCTTGTCCATGGTCTTGTGACTTGAAATTTGCATTAGTGATTTAATATAAGGTAATGTGAAAATTATACTGTATTAAATTATGTTATGATTCATAAGTTGTATTTATTGTTACTATATAAGTATAACAATTTTAGGAATACCAAAGAAAAACAACATTTTTGTACATAATACAATGCCAAAATCATGATATTTGGATAAAAGTAATGTTTTTTATTTCAATGCCAAAACCTGCTGTTAATATGGGTGGGATTGTAGAGGACGTGAGAAAAGGTAGACTATTTTGCAGTTTTTATAGCAAAATATTTTTTTGCTTAAAATAAATCAAATATTGCTCCAGCAGAAGCCTAAGAGTTTAATTTTCTTCACATGGTGATATTAACAGTTAATGAATATCCATCGTGAGCATAGCGGCATTAGATGAAAAACTTTTTAATAGAATAGGAAAATTTGTCATTAAATTCCAGGACACCGTTAACAGATATTCAACAACTGATGAGGTCACCACGTGAATAAAATTAAACTATTTTTATATTGGAAAAAATATTTTATTTCTTTTGACAAAAAAAAATTGATGTAAAAACTGCAAAAACACTGAACTTTTCTCACGTCAACTACATTCCCGCCTTAATACTTTTCTTTTGATACAAGTACGGTATCAATACTTTCCTTCCGATAGTAGAATTGAGTCAATTCAATACAATATCCCTAAACGTCACTACATACGAGGAAAGGGACATATATCGAAAAGGGTTGGGGGAAGGGGGACCATAAGGGATGATTTCCCTCTCACCCACCTTCCATGCTCTTCCTACCCCGCGTTGTTATAACTGCGGATGATGATAGTAAGAGAGTAGTTCGGCAGCCTCCCGCCACAAGCGCTAGAGTCGTCGTTTGTAATGTATACAACGCAGCGGCGGTCTTGGAGGGTTATTGGTGGTGGGACTGGACCAGTGAGTGGGTCATTGGAAACATTGGACTCCTGTTCAGATCCCGGTGTTGACACTGGTGCGCGGGGTTCAAGATAAAGGTATGGGCGCTTTATATTGTTTTTTTAAAATATTGATTAGGTCTACACCATGGACCAGAAATAAAATTTTGATAAATTTGTTTTGTTGATATTTAGAATTTTTTTTAATTTTGCAAAGCAAATGTTGGTGAATTTATTATTTAGAAAAATATTCAGCCTAAATGGGAATAGTATCCTTAACTTAAATTTAGGCTTAAATTAAATGTTTTAATATTTTAAATTTTTTTCAATTCTATTTTTAGTATTAATTGTTTTCAAAAAGGTGTTTTTCTTGTTTGTTTTTTTAACGTTTGTATGAAGCTATATATAATGTTATTAATATATCAAATCATTATTTATTTATTTGTAGACATTAAACCTAGTAATTACTATATTACAACCTAAGTCAAGACACTAAGGATATAGGGATGAAGAAGGTAAAATTAAGATGGCATGTACCAGCAATTTTGTGGAAGCCGCTACCTATAGTAAAACACAAATAATATATTTCTAAATAAATGCCTGGTTTTATTAGGCGTGATTATTTTTACATAACATGTGGTCGTTAGTAAATAAATATTATTTTTCAGTTTTGCAATGGTATGCGTTAATTAAATGGTTTGGATTATTTATAGAAACTACTAAACTAATATTTGCATAAATATAATAATTTCTAAAGACCTAAATTTTTTTTAGATAAATCACTATTTAAAATCAATTTTGAAATAGAAATATAAATTACGTTAGAAAATTTAATTTACACTCACATATTTAAAAATTCTTAATCCTATTAAATTTGAAGAGGTTTAAAAAATGGTTACAAACAAAGCCTTTAATTCTAAGTTTAAATTTTAATGATAGATTCAAAATTATCATATAAGACTAGTTTTATCTTATTTTCAGACAAGTGTGTAGAGTTAGAAAGTTATTAAAAAAACATATTCTGTGTATATTTAGATAGTTTTTATTTATGATGGTTATCTAGTTTGTTTCGGAATTTTAAGTATTTTTATTGTTCACGTAGCATCTGTGTTGAAATAGTAAATGAAAGTTCTTCATCCGGAAGTCCATCGATCGTTTAATTTGGTTCAGTTACGTCAAACGTTAACTAGACGGCACTTCAAGGTCAAACAGAGTATTTCGACAGAAATAAATAAATAAATAGAGCTAACAATTCCATTGAAATCATATTATCTTTTCTTGATAAAAAGTTGACCACGGTGGTATTGGGGTGGAGTGGTCACCTCAGGAGCCGCTGTTCGTGAGTTCAAACCCAGTCGAGGTTAACGTGTTTTTACTGATTGATAAAAAATGATTAGCACTACTTCCTTCGGAAGTAAAGCAGTCAGTCCCATATCGATTGGGGTATGTAAAAATACCTTTCCTGGCAATATGAGTAGGATCTTTTTCCCTCGCTCGTAGAAATTCATGGGGTCTAATAAACTGCTTCCCCTGAGATTAAAATAACACAAAAACTGCATCAAATAATAACCGGAGTAGCGAAGCATGGCTGCGGCCCTGAGCTACCCATCGGGTGTTTAAGCAATTAACTATAATAATAATAAATAAAGTGTGATAGGATTGTAAAGATTTATCAACGAAAAAATAAATCAGGCTTAGAGTAGTATTTAATTTGGTAGACCTATTTGACTTAATTATTTTTTTAGACTATACTTATAAAGATAGCCATTCGAAATGTGGTCACATGGACTAGGGAATAAACTATATCTGCTATGGTTTTCTGGTAAAAAATTGTACAGAGTTCGAATCCCGGTCAGTTATAGGCCTACTGAGGGTGTTTTTACTTAAATGGTTCTCCACTCTACTTACGTGTAAATGCAGATCAATATCCACTGGATTACAGCTTTCTCTTACCCTATCCCATTAGAGTAGAAATATAGATAGCCCAAATGGATACTAAGAGATGGTGGTGCATAAAATATAATAAGGATAGGTCTAACTGTTGAGTGAACGACTTCGTGTTCGATTATTGACATGTCCAAAATAAGTGTTATTTATTAAATTGAGATATTTCACTCACACTAATGAATTAATGACTTGGGGAATAAAGGTTGTGTCTGTATTATAAATAGTTGTAATTAATGTTTTTAAATATTCAATACGTTCCAAAAGTCGATGTTAAATATAACTAATAATTAAAAAACAGCTAGGTCCATTTCGTTGGTAATAAAAATACAATTTTAAGTTTTGTGAAGATACAATGTAAAACTAAATTTTAATTTTTCTGGTTTAGTGATATTTTTTCAAATTTTAGTGTTTTATTCATAATCAAGTTAAAATGATGAGCTATTTAACAGGAATATTAATCTAACGTCATAAAAAACTCACTATTTTAGACTACCTTGCTCCCCCTCCCCCCGTTTTACTACCTGTCTTGGCTCTTAAGCATTTAAATCATCTAGACTAGAAATGAATCCCGTGGAATTTAAAGAAAATGTACTAGATTTTGTGTGAAGAGAGAGAGAGATAGATTTGTTAAAAAAAAAAAACTAACCCTTGCCCTGACCTCCCCACCAACCGCAAACAAGAATAGTCAGTGTAGAAGCCCAAGTCCAGTTATCCTTTGATACGTAAAATGAATCATAATTTGTAAAATAAATAAATAAAGAATTTATAGAGCCCAATTTTAATAAGAAGGATCTTATTCAATAGTTAGAAAAGTTTTTTTTAGTACTGCGTTTTACTACCTATTCGGGCCGGATGCACATGTACTAATTGCGCTAATGTATTAGGGAAGAAAAAGGTAGAATTTAGAGAAAATAGCTTATACCCCCCCTTTGCGTGGAAGGATCGTGGAAAATTATTTTAATAATAACCACCCTCAGTACATCCACTCCACGTAAATGTAAATAAACTTCCTCTAAATTCAACCTTCCTCATCCCTAACGCACTATCGTAATTAGTACATATGCGTATAAATTGAACAGGTAGTACGCCGCGATGCTAAAAAAAATGTATTGCTTTCTCACAGAGTACAATCAACATACACTGATAAAAAGATCAGTAAATAGGACAGGCCAAGTACTGCCTGGTTTGTAACGGAGACCTTTTTCTTGTTCTTGAATAACTAAAGAGTTAACAAGGTAGTATTAGGGTGACCTGGTGGTCTAGGGGTAAGGTGTCGGACTTCTGTGGTGAGGGTCCGGGGTTCAATCCTCGGTCCCGACACAGACTTATCTGATTACTGAACCCTTCCTTCACCTCTGACAAGACGTATATTAATCACAACTTGTGAATGTGTAGAATGCCAGGCCTCCCCCATGGTTCGGATCCCACGTTAAACTGTAGGTCCTTCATTTCATCTCACAGTCACCCTACCATTACACATTAGCTTAAGTGCGTATAAACCGAACGGGTAGTAAGACGCGGTGCTAATAATATCAATAATAATAATTAATAAGTTAATGTCCTGGGTATGATTCAACTATTGCATCAAAACACATTTGGACAACTTATCGTAATACATAACGTCAACAAGATTTTTTTTTTCCATTTACACATACACACATTAAGAGTTTTAGTAATAAAAGAGCATGTATTACTCGGTGTATGGATGTTGAAGTGAAGGGAGTATGGATGGATAGGGAAGTGTGTAGAAAGTTAGTGAGGATTGATTAAGTACGGAGTTGTATTTAGAGCTATATTCACGGTTTCTTGCCTACCCCTTCTGGGAATCACGTGATTAGTTATGTATGTATTAGAGGTATTTAACGTTCATCATCTGAATCAATTGAATATCAGTACATACATATAAACTTACATATATAAACTTACATATATACATATATATAAAATAACTTATGTATACATATATATAAACTAACATATATACATATATAAAAACTAACATATATATATATACTTGTATAAACTAAATTATATACATATATGTATAAACTAACATACATATACATGTATATAAACTAACATATATATACATATATAAACTAACCTATATATACATATATAAACTAACCTATACATATACATATATAAACTAACTTATACATATACATATATAAACTAACTTATACATATACATATATAAACTAGCTTATATGTATGTATGTATAAACTAACTCATATATATAAGACATACAACATCCATCCCCCGACCGTTAATTAATCACTGTAAAAGGGTCCACCCACATTTCACCAACGATAATTTTTTTAGCCATGACAGGACTTTAACCCGGGACCCTTAGCTCAGTAGACAGACCCGCTACCTATTGGGCTAAGGTGCAATTTTACCTTGATAGAAAACAAAAGTTAAAAATCCTACCCCAGCAGGAACTGACAATATCCTCGGCTCAACGCGCAGCCCTCAAAAATGAAATAAATAACTACAGGTAATAATTTTGATAACAAGAACAATAGCTTTCATTTAACAAACACTAACCTTTACATTTCACCAACACACAGTTGATATCTTCACTAGTCCTCCTGGGTTGCTGGCCCATTAGTCCGAGCCACACACACACACACTTCGATACAGAGCTGAGATCCGAACACAAGATACATTTGATACTATAATGACGAGTGCCAGTCCAGAGCAATGATCCCCTGACTCTAACGTCAACAAGAACACAGAGCCCTCCAGTGGTTAGTTCCGGGAACCTAAGATGTTACCTCACGATGCACACGGCATATTCATGTATAATATCGAGAATATCAACATAAATTTATAGTTTTAAAATTAGTAATTAGTCTCCGACACCCTCAGTTCATTTGGTTTCATGTCTCTCCACTGAGCTAAGGGACACAGGTTCGATTACCGGTACAGCTGAAAATGGTATAATAGGATAGATGTGGGTTTCCCCTTCACACGGTGTTGAATTAATGGCAGGGTGGCTGGGTGTTGTATATGTTCTAGATTTAAGTTAGTTTTTTAAGTCGTGTGCTGATAAGAGTCATTTGGATCAGAAATTACGCTTCAAAAAGCTCAAATAAACAAACAATAATCAAAGAATAATTCTTAGTAATAATTGTCGATAATATAGTTCAAATAACCACTAATTACATTACAACCTAAGGTTTTTTTCCTCTCATTGAATACTTAAATAATATAAAAAAAAACTGTTCCGGGCCACACAAAAGATGCTCTAGAGTCGTACTTTGTAAACCCCTGTTCCAAATCATTGCGTTTTGTGGAATGTCTTAGATACAATCGGAGCTATCCTCGAATGTTTAACGGTAAATTGATCAATCTATAATCTGATGGCTCGTGTAAGACAAGGGACGAGTTTTATCTGATCAGGTGAAACTTTTTAACCGCCGCCCCTAATCATTTAAGAAACCAAATTCAGTGACAGCATGGTCTAAGGCGTCACTCTCGCAAAAGACTAGACCACCGATGACGGGTCGAACGAGTTTCGATCCCGGTATGGTGTACTAAGGGGGGTTTTACTAAATGGTTTCCCACTCTCACTCCATGCAAATGTTGCTACACATCATCTAAATGTAATCTTCCTCATCAATATTATTATTATTATTATCATCACGTCTTAATTCCCGTTCGGGTTATACGCACTTACGCTAGTATGTAATGGTAGAGTGATTTTGAGATGAAATGGAGGACCTACAGTTTAACGTGGGATCCGAACCACGGTGGAGGACTGGCATTCCACACATTCACAAGTTGTGATTAATACACGTCTTGTCGGAGGTGAAGGAAGGGTTTGGCAATCAGATAAATCTGTGCCGGGCCCGGGGATTGAACCGTGGACCCCCAGCACAGAGGTCCAACACCTTACCTCTAGACCTCCAGGTCACCCTCCTCATCAATAACTCGTTAGTGTAATTAGTATATTAAATGCGTGTAACCTGAACAGATAGTAAGTAAGACGTGGTGATAAAAATAATATGTAGGCCTACTTTCATTGTTGAAAATATAATAACATATTTTTCTGTACCATTTTATTGTTAGTTAAATATATTTATATTAGTGCCTTCCACATTGGTGGACACGCAGACTAAATATTAAACTCGTCTAATATGGTTTGCTGGTGACGGAGTGGTCAGGGCTTGAATCCCAGATGGGTGTACTGAAAGTGTTTTTTTTCCCTAAATAGTGATACACTATTTCTTTTGCATCAAATGTGGGTACATTTACTTTATTTTAATTAATATAAGGATATCCTGGATGGACATTAAGTGTAATAAAATAAAATATTGTATCCATAAAATAAAAAAGAACATTTAAAATGTGACCTTACCACACTTTCGCCCGTTGGTGAGCATTCTAAAAGTGACGTCAGCATCTAATGAGACCGTGATTGGTCCAAGAGTGCATTCAAATAGCCACCCCACTTCCTTGACCCAATGATGTACGTGCGTGTGTGTGTGTGTGTATATGTGTGTGAGCGCATTCCATCGCCTTCTTTCAATAGCCCCATACATCGTCAATTACGTCAAGCGCCCTTTTCCTCCACGTCCTTTTAGCCCGGCAATAGCCCACTCTTTCCTAATGAGGGACGAGGTTGTCTACAGTTAGGAGGGGCAATGCCACTTCACCAAATGTATTTATTTATAAAAGAATTTCAGTAAGAAAGGCTCCTTTAATAGAAAACGAAATACAAACGTAGGCAAAATAGTGAGAATAAACCTATCTAGAATGATCAATAATAATTTAAAAAAAAGATAAATATAGGGGTTTTATTAAGGTATTTAACGTACCCTCTCTAATAATACAGATTATAAAAGCACGCGACTTACACGCTAATATAACCTACGACAGTACCCTTAAATCCATACCACCTAAAATCAAAACAGGATTCCTTAAGTAAGTAATAATTCAAATGATTTAATATAATCAAATATAGCTCATAATATTACATTTAAATCCCGTTAATATAAAACCGCTTAAGCATTTATTTACCTAAATCGATGTTAAATATGATGAATAAATTCTACGGAATTTCACTCGAGATTCTTAAATCAATCAATAAGCAGTTATAGTTGCATCTCATCACAAGAAAAGTATTAATATAAATTATTATAATTATCTTATGTGTAGTAATCACAAGACATTGTTAGAATAATTAAGTATCACAGATGATGGTGGTCTTGGGATAAAGTTATCGCCTCAAGACTCGAAGTTCATGGGTTCAAACCCAGCCGGTGTCAGCGGATTTTTCTTGAGCGATAACAATCCGTAGCACAACTTCCTTCGGAGGGCAGATAAATCCGTTGGTCGCATGTCGATTGTGGCAGTCTTGGAAAGTCTGTAAAGGTATCTTTTTGGACAAAATTAGTAGGCTCTGTCTCGCTCGATCTTAGAAATCCATGGTGGGGTGAAATTAACCTATCATGGAAACTGCAACAAAGATCAGCCGGACTAGCGAAGTTTTGTTGCAGCTCAATGCTCCACATCAGGAGTTCAAGGAATTAATAATAAAAAAAACACAACTAAGATCAATATTTCAAGATCAAAGGTGTCCTTAGGACATGACCTAGCATATGACTTGAATAATTACTGTTATTTACACACTCTAATAACCTTGCCCTTCAATTGTTATAAGCTCATAGTGCATGAACTCAGCGTGCATATACTTTGTTTCATGGTTGGTTGCTTCGTACATCCTTAGTATTTAGTTGCGCTGATGCGGGGTGTGGACATGGATATAACTAAATATGTCATAAGGATACAGATCCAATATCGAATGGATCCACCCAACACAGTTCACAACACAACTCAGTTTACATTTGCGTGTCAGTTGAAAAAAAACTAGTTTGATTCCTCTCAAAAAAAGGTTTATACCCAATATCCTAATTTTTATCAACTAAAATATTTTATCATTATTCTTAAGTTTAACAATCTGAAAGTTGATCTGATGTGATTTTTATCCATCCACAGTTAGGCATGCCCTCAGCCCTTCAGCTGGTTAGCGCTGCCTGCACCATCTGGTAGAAATCCCATGTACTAAGGTAGTTCAGAAATTGCGGTGGTTACCCTTTACCTTCCACACTGAATTTCAATGAGTGAGTGTGAAAGGGTCTACCAATTTTGCCGGAAATGTACTTTCACATACCTTCCAGTAATCATTTACATGCCACAATCGACATCGGACCGATGGCTTTACTTACCCTTTGAAGGAAGCTGTGCTACGGATTTTTATTGTTCCGGGAAAATCTCTCAACTTCGGCTGGGTTCGAACTCACGAATATTGGATCCTGAGGCGAGGCTTTATCCCAAGCCCCCCTAAGTCGAATATTTTGTATTGGCCAGCTTAAAAAATGGCAGGATTTGTATTGTAAAGGTTTTGTTGTTGATTACACCACGTTGGTATTATTATTACTATTATTAATACAATTATTATTATGACATTGTGAGAAAATTGTTCAATAACATTATAAATTACACACCAGTGGACCCGCGGGTTAAGTAGTCAGATTCATCTTATATGGTGTACCAGTGACGGAGAAATATGGGAATGAATTCCATTAGAAGTCACTTTTTTATGAATAGATTTATACTCTCCTTCCAATTAAATGCTGTCGTATTTAAACCTTGATAATTCATGCCTACTCTAGTTGTATAAATAATATATGAGTAGCCTTGTCGGGTAGTAAGGTTCAATGTAGAACATTTTAAAAATTCCGCGTTAGAACGTTAAAACAATATTGTATGCTTTGACCAATTTGTGTAAATTAAAAGTTTCCTTTTAAAAGTATTTATTTGTTTATTTACTAATTCTAGTCAATAATATTACTAAAATAATCTTATTCGTCCAATGATTTAGGAACAACTTGTAGTCTTCTTTTACACTGAAAATGGCAAAAATACCAAGGTGTAGTGCATTGGTTCTCAAACTTTTTTTAGATTGTACCACTTGGCCATGACTAAAAGTTTAAAGTAACCCTAAGATAACAAATTTCCAAATGGCAGGCTTTAAAAAAGAGATGACCACTTGGTAAATTATTGATCTATATATATTATAATCTAGTGGGAAAAAATATCCGTAATCAAAATATTTCGAATGTGACAAAGCTAGTTAGAGAGAATCCTACTGTTATAGCCTTAACATTATCTCTTATTGAGAATTATTGTTATGATCACTTAAAAAAAAAACAATTTTACTGTAAAAAGTTGTATACATTTTCTTTACAAATTCATTCAAAAATAAAGAAAAAATTAAACATAAACACAATATTTTCAGATCAAAATTATTAACGGTAATTCTGAAGCTGATATATATTGAATCCCAAAGTTTTTCAATGAGAGGGGTGTGGCTGCATCACTTGGCACAATTTTTTTTATGTCTGGTTGTCCAGTTGAAACTTTCAAGCGGAGGTCCAGCTCCAAATTTAGCCTATTACGGTACTTGTTTTTTTAGGTACACCACGGATGGAAAACCACTCTAACAGAGATATGTTGTTAAGAAAGACATAATAAACTGCTAGTGTAGAAGTTGTCAGGTAGAGAGAGGAAAATTCTCAGAAATCGGGTAAAAGAGGGGTAGAAATAACCAGAACCAGATAACGGTAATTGCCAACAATTAGGGTTTTCCCTAAGTCCCCCTGTTATGTTGCCAACTTTTCCTTGAGAGCTGCTCGCGTACCGCCGGGGGTACTCGTACCCTAGTTTGAAAACCACTGTTGTAGTGTATAAGATAGGGCCACAGTGTAATCACAAATTAATCAAGGTAAAATTGCTACAATTTAATTCTTAAAGGCTGGGCCTTTACACTCTGGCATCCAAAAATGTTATGCTTTAAGCTATTAAGGTGGAATGAAAGGAGACGCGAGAAAAACCAGTGTTTTTTTGCAGTTTTTATTGAAAAACTTTTTTTGCCAAAATAAATAAAATATTGCTCCAGTACAGACATAGAGTTTAATTTTCTTCATATGGTGACATCAACAGTTCCTGAATATCTGTCATGAGCATGGTGGCATTATTTAACAAACTTTTTAAATGAAGAGAAAAGTTGTCATTAAATTCCAGGAAACCCTTGAGAGATATTCAACAATTATTATTGATATCAACATGTGACGAAAATTAAATTCTATGTTTGTACTGGATCAGTATACTTTATTTATTTTGTCCAAAAAAATATTTTGCCATAAAAACTACAATAACATTGGCTTTTTATCGCGTCCCCTTCCATTCCACCTTAATACGTCAAATCATGTGAACTGCAACCGTCCAAAAACAATAGGTTTGTATTTTCTAAAAGACTTTTCCTACTAAAACGAAGGTATATTTACTCTAGCTCAAGATTCAGGTAAATAGAAAAATCACCAACTAATCTGATAACAACTTGATTGTTCCAGATGTATCCTCGTGTTCAGCTTCCAGCGGTCCTTTTCATAGCCTTGATGATCAAGGTCGAAGGCCGCACCGGGGGTCCTTCATCTTCCACAGACTCCATCCTAGACATAATCAACACCAAGGAGGTGGAACGTTTCTTGGCCCAGCGCAGAGAGAATACCAGCCGAGAAGAACGGCGCTTCCTCCAACAGAACGCCCTCGAAGACGCCGAGGCGACCATGAACGTAGAAGAAGAGACACAGGCACGGAAACCCACTCACGGATCCAAGGGGAACTCCCACGAGGGAACGTTGACAACAGAGTCAAGGGACGACCCTCCACCGAGACGAAACAAGATCCTCCAACCTTTTCAAGACGGTCACACCGTGGGTGTGAACGTTCTCGTGAAAAGATACAACGACTCGTTCCCGTACCAGTCCACCGACCGTCTGTCGGATCTTTCGGATTACGCAGGTGATAAACTCCTCAAGTCGAGCAAGAACGCGCTTGAAGTCACGAGGAAAGAGTACCTGAAGAGAGATTGGTGCAAGACGGAGCCGTTGGTGCAGAAGGTCCGCGAGGATGGTTGCCTTACGAGGACCGTCATAAACCGATTCTGCTACGGGCAGTGTAACTCCTTCTACATACCTAAAAACCCGAGAAGGAGGAGGAACAGGCTAAGGGATAACGATGAGGGGAAAGACGGTGAGATTAAAGAGGTGGCGGCTGCTTTCAAGTCCTGCGCGTTCTGCAAGCCGAAACTCGCGTCGTGGATCACTGTCACGCTTCATTGCCCCTCTCTGGTACCACAACTGAGGAGAAAGAGGATCCAGAGGATCAAGCAATGCAAGTGCATTACTGAAGTGTTTAATTGAGAGTAAACATCGTATGTTGGATGCGTTTCTGGGTCTCTGCACTGTCGCAGATTTATGGTCGAGAGATTGTGGTACAGTTTTCTCGCTTGGAAGAATGTTCTGTAAATTTTTCACTGGAGGAATAATATAAAAAATTAAGAAAGTCAAATAAATTTAACGAGAGAAGTTAAAATATAATAAAAAATTGTATTGTGTATGCAAGGCGAGGCTCGGTCAAAGTTAATTGAAAAATTAAATATAGACCTATGTGTATAAAATTAACTGATAGAAAGAGAGTTCGCATAGTAAATAATTATTATAAAGTAAGAAAACATAGAAAGTAAAGCATCTATTTCTGAAATATTAAGTTTTCATATAGTATATTCTTAGCCTACATTGTATTTAACGTGCCATAATATTAGTAAAACGTACTGTGCTGCTTATAGCCTGAATTTTTCCGTAGACCTACATTTAAGATGTACAGTACCTAGTCAAATACTCGTTTGAATTTAAAACATATACTTTCACCATTACAATAATAATCAGTTTAGACATTTTTTTAAAATAAATATTATAATATTTAGATTATTAGTGGTAGATGAAATTACATATTGAAATAAAAATTGAATAAGCACATGCTATTTTCACTTCGCAAATTTTAATCTATGCTGGGGACAAACAAATTGCACAAGATAACAATTCCCATTTTAAAAGATTTGAGAATTTCTTCTGTACTTTATTTTTTATTATTATTAGCACCGCGTCTTACTACCCGTTCGGGTTATACGCACTTACGCTAATGTGCAATGGTAGGGTGATTATGAGATAAAATGGAGGACCTACAGTTTAACGTGGAATCCGAACCACGGTGGAGGTCTGGCATTCCATACATTCACAAGTTATAATTAATACACGTCTTGTCAGAGATGCAGGAAGGGTTTGGCAATCATATAAATCTGTGCCAGAGCCGAGAATTGAACCCCGGACCCCCAGCACAGAAGTCCGACACCTTACTCTTAGACCGCCAGGTAACCCTATATTATTTTTTTATTGTCCATTACTGGGATGGAAAAAGAAAGAAAAGAGTTTGAAATATAGTGGATTACCAAGTAAGTTATTTATTCTATTTAATATCTCTTTCAATATAGTATTGATGAGGATCTATGGTTATTCTATTTACACATACATTTGAAATCATTACGTAATATTGTATTCCAGTTTATCCGGCCAATAAATTTAGTAAATAAATAATTATTTTATGAAATACTTAGAACTTCATACTTTAACATCAACCACTAACACATAATCAGTCTGATTTAGATGGTAATAAGAGACCTATTCAACAGCTATATAACTTCCTGAAACAATGTTCATACATTTATACATAAATTCATGTTGTCTGCAGCTGCCACTTTTAATAAATACTATTCATGTATATAGAGTACAATAATACAAAAGTAACAATATGGAAATTACGAAATCAGGAAATGAATAAAGTCGGGAAATACATGTTATTACTCTTTCAGTAAGTTGGAAACATGGTCCATTACCTTATTTGACGAAAACAAATGTAAGGTGTTCGAAAACAAGGTGCTTAGTAAATTATATGGTACAAGAAAGGATGGAGATACTGGGTAAAGGAATATGTTACATAATGATGAGTTACATACTCTACTCATCCCCACACAGTGTTGGTATAGTTAACTCTCGCAAATTACTGTGACTTTCAGCGTCAATAGAAGATTCTAGAACTGTGTTCAGTGTATTGACTGGCAAACCCAATGGGAAGAGACCATTGGGAAGAACTAGATGCAGATGGAAGAATAAAATTAGAATGCACCTTAAAGAAATAGGGTGTAATGAGGTGGACTGGATATAATTGGCTCAAGTTTGAGATAGGTGGCGTGTTTTTTGTAAGTGCGGAAATGAACTTTCAGGTTCCTAGTGACCAAGAGTAAGTAATTAAGTAATACTAATTATACTAAAATGTTATTAATGTTAACCAGAATAAAAATAGTTTCTAAATATTTTTCCTACCAGAACACTAATATGGATAAATCAATAATAGATTGAAATTAGGAACCTGATAGTCTCACCTTTACTCCACATATGTTAGAAAAATAAATAAGATTTCTTGAACCAATTTAAAATAAATCATACATTTAGTTCATAAGTTAAGTACACATAATATTATGTTTATAAACTATCATCAATAGATCTATTAATTGAAAACAAGGAGACATTCAACAACTTACACCTTTGGTGTACTCTTGGGCAGTTATAGGAAATATTATATTTGGTATAACTTCTCAGATTTTCTGCCATGTTAATAATTATCTGGCGAAGTTCATCTTATTATGATTTAGATGGATATACAATGTTCGTGGTATATTAAAATATATGTATAGCTATATTCAATAAATGTGACTAAATATTTTATTTTATTCTTAAGTTTAATGCAGTCTTAGCTTAGAAAATTATTGAATACTTTTACTATCTAATAATACATTATTAATTATGTTATTAGTGAAATAACATATTAAGTGTCTCACTAATAAATGTATATTGTTTAATCTAAGCAATATTTTATGCAATGGAAAAAACCCATCATTGGGCCTAATGTTGGTAACAATTATTTAAAACCCTATATTCAATGTAGTGAAAAGCATAAACTCAATTTTAATACTATTAATCTTTGTTTAGCAGGCTATTAATAATAATAATAATAATAATAATAATAATAATAATAATAATAATAATAATAGTATCATAAACTCGATAGAAAGCTTTATATGGTATCAAAACTACAAAAAATGTTTTAGCTACATCTATTGATTAACTATAGCTATTGTGTCAATCGTCAATCAATGAAACAAGAATTAAATTGCTGAATAACCAGTTGAGTAAATATGTATATAAATAATCTATTTAACAGTTAGCGTTATAGATATGTATATTTATATGGATTAGTTTATGTTAATTTCTTCATTATGATCAACAAAATAAATTAAGCCTATATTCAAATAATTACACTGTTCAAATTTTTTTTTTCCTCCGTTGTCAGAAACAGAAAATATCCCTTGTGGCCAAATAAGTAAAAATATTAATAATCAGATAGATAAAAATCACTGAGAAATATGGTACTTTTTTAATGTAATTGTTTATAAACATTAACTTTATACAAAAATAGTCTAAATTTGATAATAATATTTTAACTGTGTGATATGATATGCTGCAAAAGTTAGTGATTTTTGTGATCAATTTATTAATTACACTTAGTAAAAGGCTGTGCATTGATGAATAAATTGTGTATTTTGCTGTGTGAAATTTTTTATGAAGCATAAATGCATCATACAATTTACCAATTAAATATTATATTCAATGAATTGGCAATCCTGACGCATATAAAATATATATACAAATTTGAATTTATTTTAGCAGCTCATCCTAGTACCCGTTTGGATTATACGCCTATGTACTAATTACGCTAATAATTTTAGGGATTAGAGAGGTTATATTCAGAGTAAGTGTACCCACATTTGCGTTGAGAATGTGTGTAAAATTTTTTTATAAAAACCTCTGTACACCCGACCGAGATTCGAATCTCGATCTCCCCGGCATCGATGGTCTATTCTGTTACAGGAGGTGCCCGTTAGACCACACGGCCACCGTAACAGGTAATATGAAAAATCGCTCCAGTGATAGGGAATACTATCAACCCGACATAACGGTCAATAGTTCAACTCTTTAGTACAGTAATTGGCGCCTTTGGGCCAGTTTCATAGTCAGATTTAGTACGCCTCAAGTGCGGCGCTATACTAAATACAAGACGTCACCTACCTGAAATTGAATGGAATGGGCCAGTTTCATATGCAGACTTAGTACGCCTCAAGTGCGGCGCTATACTAAATACAAGACGTCACCTACCTGAAATTGAATGGAATGGGCCAGTTTCATATGCAGACTTAGTACGCCTCAAGTGCGGCGCTATACTAAATACAAGANATTTAGTACGCCTCAAGTGCGGCGCTATACTAAATACAAGACGTCACCTACCTGAAATTGAATGGAATGGGCCAGTTTCATATGCGAAACTGGCCCATTCCATTTTGGTCTAGGTAGGTGTCGTCCTGTATTTAGTATCGACTCGCACTTTAGGCGTACTAAATCTGACTATGAAACTGGCCCTTTGTCTATCAAACCTAGAGTCCCAGTGATCGATTACAGGCATGGCAGAGAAATTATATAACTGGTGAAATTAGGGTTTATATTTTCATAGTGAAAATTTTTCAACCAGCACACTAGTTATTGTGTCTGTCTTAGAATTAAATTAGTTTGTAGGCCGTGTTTTGATATAATCAACTTGTTTAGAAGAGGAATGCTAAAAACAAGCACGTAATTAAAAACGACCAACATCACTGATAGACCATCTTATGACCAAAACCAATATTTCATTGTTTTTTGTTATTTTTATCGCCCTGTCTTACTACCTGTTCAGGTTATACGCTTATATCGGGGTCACGATCAACTTAGGTTAACTTGAGGTTAACTTAACGTAAAGTGTTTTTAAATGGAAGCGATCACGATGCAGTCAACTTAACGTTACAGTTCACTTAACTTAATAGATGTCCTGGGAGGGTTTTCACGTTAAGGGAATGTTACATGAAGGGTATCACGTGATCTAGCCAGCCAATCATTATGCGAATAAAGTCTACAGGGCTATTTAGTCATTCATTTGTTAGTTTTATGACCAAATATTTTATACAATATATTTCACAACTATTGGTATTATTAAGCTAAAGTAGATTTAAGATTAAACTAAAATAGGAAAGCTAAATTTATCGAGAACGTTTAATGATAAATAGTTATTATATCGATAGAAAATAAGAAAACAGTAAACATTCACAGATCATAAACACTTTACAAATAAACTAGTACATATCACAGATCAAAATACATAGGTACTATAGAATGCATATGTTTGCCTTGAGTTGTTAATTTAAGTTACGTTAATCGTGATCACACATCTGTTTTATTAAGTTAAGTGAAACTTAAGTGAACGTTAGGTTAAGTTAAAGTTATGTTGATCGTGATCCCTGCATTATACGACCATTCCTCTAATTGAGTAGAGATGAGTAAGGAAGCACTTTATAGGTATTCTACCCACATTAGCGTGGAAGGAGAATGTGAAACCATTTAGGGAAAACCACCCTCAGTAGACCCGACCGGGATTCGATACCTCGTCTCCCCATCATCAGCAGGTCAGTCTAACACGAGAGTGACGTCTTAAACCATTCAGCCACTGAAGAGGGTCAATATTTTGTACTATTTAAATGTGAAACACTCCATCTAGGTCTATACTCAAAATATATCCCTTTATATATATATACTGTTGATCTCTTCTTGTGAGGTGACTGAAACCTAGGGAGAGTAAATATATATATATATATATATATGAGTCGAGTCTCGCAACCAAAAAATCTTTCCAAGCACCCACTTCGGTGGTTGCGTGGTCTAACGCGCTACTCTTGCAGTAGACTAGACTGGCGATGACGGGGAGATTGAGGTTCGAATCTCGTGCGGGTGTACTACTGAGGGTAGTTTTTCCTAAATGGTTTTCCACCCTCCCTCAACGCAAATACGGGTACACTTCCTTTTAATATAACCTTCCTCATCCCTAAAACCATTGGTGTAATTAGTACATAAGCGTATAACCCGAACGGGTAGTAAGGTGGTGCTACAAAAAATCTTTCCAAACATTGATTAAAGGAATATGAGAAGACAGAAGGTTTTTTTTTTTACGGGGGGAAGGGGAGAGAGAAAGGCGCCAAAAGGGAAGACAATGCCTCCTAGTCGCGTCTCCTGCGGATTCCGTCATCGGCCTGTGAACAAGCTCACATTTTAAATTCCGATTAACGACCAAGATAGGTCTACACAACCCCTTTTTAGTCTAGACTTCTTCCAACCGTCTTTGTTTTTAAGGAAATATTTTCACTAGAAAATTATTTTGGGATGAAAACGGATTGAAGTTAAAGATTTCGTAGATATATAGGTAGAGGATCCCTTTGATATAAATTACACAACCATGCACATAATTCTTCGTGCTCTTAAAAGGTAGCATTTTAAATATATAATTAACTATGCAAACACCCGTTTCGGTGGACACGTGGTTTAACGCGCTATTCTCGTGGGATACTAGACTGTCAATGATGGGTAGATCGAGGTTCGAATCTCGATTGGATATACTAATGGTGGGTTTTCCAAAAAGGTTCTACAATCTCTCTCCATGTAAATATGTGTACACTTCCTATTAATATAACCTCCCTAACCCCTAAAACCATTAATGTAATTAGTACACAAGCGTACTACTCGAAAGGGTAGCTTGCCATTCTACTTCATCCTGAGACAGCTCCAGCCAATCTATAAACTAACGCACAAATTTCTTCATATCTACTTTAAAATTATCATACAAACGAAGTTTTGGCCTACCAAAGGGTCTTTTATCTTCAGGTTTCCCAACTAAAATATTGTGTACACGCCGGTCATCACCAATACGTGACACAGCTACCCCACCTAAGCGTCTTGATCATCCTTCATATATGTTTGACAGTATATACAGTTTTTAATAATATATAGATTATAAATATACTTAAACATTCTTTGGTATTAGTAAATCATAAATTCACTACCACACTTACAAAAAAAAGTACGCCAACTATCCCTATCTTAATAAAATTCTATCGAATCCTCCTCATTAAACCTTATCTCTATCTTTAGCTAGTTCTATCAAGTCCACCTCATTACACCTTATCCCTATCTTGAGCTAGTTACATCATTTCCACCTCAGTATACACTATCCCTATCTTGAGCTAGTTCTATCCAGTCCACATTATTGCACCTTTATTCAATCCATTCTAATGTTATCCTCCCATCTGCGTCTAGGTCTTCCCAATGGTCTCTGCCCATTTGATTTGCCAGTCAGTACCCTGAGCACGGTTCTGAAATCTCCCATTCGTGCTGCATTTCCTGCCCGTCGTAATCTACGAGACATGATTATGCTAACTATGTTTATTGATGTGTACAGAGTGTATAACTCATCATTATGTAATCTCCTCCACTCGCTAGTAGCCCCATCCCTTTTTGGACCAAATTAATTCCTAAGCACCTTGTTTTCAAACAATCTAAAATTATTTTTTTCAGCATATAAATTAAGCGACTAGATTAAAAATATACAAACAAATAACACTTATTTTTTAGTTTTATATTATTTTTACTAACAATAGAATAAGTCATGACACCTTTATTGAATCGCTTCTGTGTATGGATCCATCTCATGCTCGATTACTTGCGAGAAGAGGAATTTGTCACCCTCCAATATAGTTTATTCTCTTAATATAATCAGTATTTTGATTTATGTGTCCAATATTAAAGCTAAAATACATTTCTAGTATTTTGACACAGAATATAAAGCATGACAACAGAAACACTATATTTTAAATGTTTGTAAGCACTGCGCTACGAGCATCTAGCTTTGCCATTTGACACTTCTCTGTCAGTAGCGCTTTTGTTTGTATAGTTGAATTTAGTATGTTCGATTTGCAGCATAGCCAAAATATAATAATTGGTAAAATAACTGTGGAATTATTTTTCTTAAAATGAGGATTTAATTGATGTAAGACTTAATGTTTTGTCTTTCTAGAATTTTTTGTACTCTAATGTGTTAGGGGTGATAAATGTTGAACCAAGTTTAAGTGTATTTGAATTTTTTGTGGAAGGAGAGTAGAAACTATTCAGGGAAAATCAACCTTAGTACATCCACTTGGGATTCGAACGACGATCTCCCCGTTATTAACAATCAATTCAATTGCAAGTGTGATGAATTAGACCGTTCGTCACACCAAATTGGGTTAGCATTATGTTATTTTCTAAGTCGTTAGTAGATATTAAAAATTCGATCAGAAAATGAAGATTTGGTAATCCCTTTGTGAAAAGAATTGAACTTTTCCATGCAATTTACCTAAAACTAGATTCCATTTTGGTGTTTATTTAATCTCATAATGTGACTATAGTAAGAAAATAGTTTTTTTCTTTAACTTGAATTTTTAAGAATCGAATTTAATATCAATCAAATACTATAAATCGTACAGATAAAATAAATAATTTATTAACTTATTAAAAATGAATAACGGCTATAAATTGTTAACGTGATATAGAACAAGTGATCATTAGAGTTTAAATTTGAAGGACAATATTTGGTCATAAAATGTCCTACTTTAAATAACAGGAGTAAAAATAAATGGATATGTTAAGGTATTACAGAATTTAAAATTTAATAATTTATATTGATTTGATTGAAGAGGAAATAAGATCGCATTTGGGTAGAAAGATTTGGAAACAGTTTAGGTAAAACCATTTTCAATACATCCGGTAAGAATTAGAATCCTAAACTTTCCTTAGACCGTGTGTCCTCCGAAGCCAATTTCTCTCTTTTCAATATTTCTATTGAAAAAGAATGAAATACTAATTCTTTGTTTACTAAGGTAGTCACTACAACTTAAATTTTGGAATAATTTACCTTTTAGTGTAATTTTCTCACTACAATATATTTATAATATAAATCATGGGCGCAGAAAGTTGAGGGTTAAGTGAATCCGGATATCCTCTAGAGAATTTTTGATATCCCCAGATAGGGGATACGTAGGCCTATACGAACCTAAATAAGATAAAAAAATATATATATTTCACTACTTGTTTAAAATGTCACTAGCCAAATACTAATTATCATTTTAACATTAACCTGTGATATCGTTTTTATAGCCTCTTATTGAAACTCTAGTTCTATCAATTTTAATATTATATTGTTTTTGGAACGTCCAAATTGTTTCGAATAGCAAAGGGCGTTTCTTATATGAAATGGGTCTGATAAAAGCATTTTAAACTTTTTTATCAACTGTTTTTACTCGATTAACTCACACTCTCCTTCTATCCCACCCCATGTATATTTTGTTAAATATAAATTATATTGACATATTAGGTCAACTTTCCTGTAAACCCCCTATTAAAAAAATTAGCTTACATACCATTAATAAACACCTATAAATATGGGCTATCTAAGTAAAATATAATTCTAATTCATAGTGGATACATTTATTTATTTGAAGTATTTAACATGCACTTTCTGAACCTACTGATTATATCAGCACAAGAGAATTTCAATGAGCTAGAGCTAAATATCCTACCAATTTTGCCAGAAAGGTATATTCACATACCTTCCAGGGTTATTTTACATGCCCCAATCAACATGGGACCAACGACGGCTTTATTTTCTCTCCGCGGGTAGTTGTGCTACGAACTTTTATCGCTCAAGAACAATCCATTGACTCCGGCTAGGTTTGAACCGACGAACATCGATTCTTGAGGCAAGTTGAGTAGTTAAGTGATTTGCTTTTTACATATCACATGCTAGCAGTGCTTTTATCTATTGTGAATTCAAGAGATAAATAAATCAAATATTGCCCATGTCAGTGAATACCAGCAACACAATAATTACATAGTTGGATAGGAGGACATTGAGGATATTTTGAAGTAAAACTAGTATTATATTTATTTAGCTGGATGCAACAAACTAGGAACATCAAAATAATCTTTAAATCCATCTCTAAAAAAACTTGTGGGAGCTTATAAATAATTTGAGAACTTGAAATTAAAATAATTGATCATACAAGATGTGCACTCAATATAACCATCACCACATGTTTTCTATTTCAATAAAGGTAGAAAAATAATTGTGTAACCATAAAAGTACAAATAAAATGCAATCTTGAATTTCATCATATACTATAGGATATTTATTTCACATAAGACGGATTAAAAAAAAATCAAAACTAATTCATTATTTTGTTGTTAAAATATTAATGTGTTACAGTTTCACACAAAACAAAACAACTATATAAATTTCACTGTTAGGTTAATCTGTGAATAAGTAAGTTTGAAAATTACACTAATATATATTATTAAATATATCGAGTAATGCAAAAGTGACTTAATTGACATTCTCATAATTATCATTGATGATTCGCAATCTAACCAAACTTCACAAAATATTACAAATAACATAAATTGATGAGAACGAATTCTACAACGGGAAATAGCACTTAACTTCACGATGTTTTAAGCATTCATCAAGTTAAATGAATATCCCTAATTTTAAAAGGATTTATAAAATCTTAATCAGCATTCTTCTTCCTTTAATAGTCAATCTCATCGTTTAAATTCAAATTTAACTCATCCAAAGGGCATAATATTAATGCTGTATATTAAATTCTCATGATTTAATGAAAGTTGTATTATTTATTTGTTGTCATTTGGCACAATTGTTGACATATGAAAGATCATAAAGAATGTCGTATTTTTCAATGCTAAGAATATAAAGCTTAAACATTACCCGATAATATTATTAAAACATTATTTTATCTTGAATTAGAATGCGCTTTGAATACAGACATTCTAATTAAAAATATACATGGTTAAAACAGTTTTATTTAATCTAGAAGAGAATGGATTAATGAATGAATGGATAGACAATACATCATGTAAATTCGCCAATCCTTTGATGTATACTGTGCATCATAAAGAGTGTGAGTAAATATGTATGCTTATAGCTTCACTCAAAATCGTGTAGTTTTTTTTTCTTAATTACATCAAAGACATGGCATTTTTCTAAACAACAAAGCCTTGTCTTTAATTACAAGTCCACTAGCTTATATCAGCAGCACTTACACACATAAGAATCTTAACATACACCATTTAAACATGTCATACAATACATTACTTAATATTAAATAGTTTTTTTTGGGATGTGACTTTTTTTCAAATGTTGTTCTTCATGCATTTTTTTGTTATTCTTTTTCAAACAAAATATTAGCACATTATCATAAAATCTATACACACAATAACATCAAATAGTTTCTTAATAATTCTATACATCATTTAAATACACCTTAAAGTTAAAACATTATATATCAGGAGATTTGACTAAACCCCTGAATTATATTCTGCCTGTGATTCTCTGCCCTCAAGATTTACTTAGACGTTATAGGTCTAGTTTAATATATCATGATTCTTAATATCTAAATACACTTCAATTCTTATTTGTAACATGCAAATACAAGCTGATAAATATGAATAGATTCAGCATCTACACTCGATACTTACACCTTACATGTGATCAATATATTAAAGTACATACACATAATCATCATAAATATTTTACATAGATTAATGCTTTCATATCAATTAAAACACACATATTATTTGTTCATAATTACCTTTCTGTGCGTAATTCTCGTTATTCAAGAATGAAATATTAATGGAAACTCTTTCGAGTTATACACTATTTGTTATATATTACCCACATACATCTTAGATGATTAAAGAGATATTTTATACAACTAGGATGTATATTTCAATTTTAATAATATTAGAAATGACTATCTATTAATTTAATGATGAACATCTCATTAAGAACTTCCTTAATTAGATGAACATTCTCACTAATAGATAATCTATTTCTAATTCATATTTTCTACTATAACTATCATAAAACATATTACAGCTATACTATATATTTTAAAACTATAACGACTATTATGTATTTGTTTGCACGGAATTCTCAATCAATAACAAATGACTTTTATTGTAAACAATTATTATTTCCACATTTTAAGTGCTGGAATATTGGGGTAGGTAGTTCACTCTTAAACCAGCAGTTCAAGCGAACTCAATGTTTACGAACTAACACTAGACATTTAGAGTAGCATAATACAATGTAATTGCTATATTTTGACACTATCATCTACTACTTATTTAACTACAACTTACTATATATTACCATTTTGGTATATGTTGAAGCTAACAAAATATATTCAAATCATTAAAATACAAAGATATTGATTGTTTCATATTAAGATGATTTATAAATTTTATGTATCTAAATATTTATTTAGTTCAAATATTTAAAAATGACTTTGTAATGTCCTAAACATTTGCTTAGTAGTTTGTAATTTTTTTAAAGAGAATATAAAAAATTATAAAGATAATATTAATTTTGAATTTTTGAGACTAACCGCAAATTTTACATTGTAGATATGTGAAATTAAAAAATATCTCGACTAGAATAATTAAATTCTTTTGGAAAAGGGGCATTCAATTAAATGTAAATAAAATCAATCAAATATACGGCAATGCTATAGTTAATATTTCTAACTAAAGCCGATCATTTCCCAAATCAAACTTCTTATACAAATTTTATTTTAATAATTTTCAAAATTTTATTTTTATGTATGTTCTAATAATATAAATGTTTGAATACTATTTTGATTATTTTTCGATTTAATTTTAATTTTTTGTTTTATAAATTTAAAATTTGGCGTTTAGTCATCTTATACACTTATAAATGAAAAGAGTAGTTTCAAATAATCCAAGTAAAAGAACCGATAAATTTTAATTTTGAATCCAAAAGAGACTCATTATTTAAAATCAACTATTTATAAAATTAGATAATTTAGGAAATTGAATCTTACACATTTAATGTGTTACATATAATCTAAATATAAAAAATTATCAAGATGCCAATAAATTACTAAAAAGCTTTGAAAAGTTGAAGAAGATATTGAATAACACAAAGATCAAGTAAAATACCGTGGTCTATGCCTCTAAAAGGTCCACGTATTTTCAACCCAGACTGTATGGGCTTGTGTTGTAATGAAAGAAGTGAGTCAGTGCAATAATAATGAATATTAAAGAGATTAGAAATATCAACTAACGTTATCTATTATTTAACAGCAAATAACAACTAACTGTTATTTTGTGAAACATTTTACTTAATGAGATCATTTGAAAGTTTATTTAAAATCTAGTTCAAAAGTTTATGGACAGATTTTAAATCTTAACGCTATAAATTAAAACTTATAACTTATTACACGCCATTCTGTCCCAGTTTTAATTAATGGCTCAGTAGAAAGCAAACTGCTTAATTGGTACAGTATTCAAGTGCTTGTTTATCAAATGTATTAATTTTACATTATATTATTCAAAGTTTTATAGTAATAATAATAATAATAATAATATTAATATTAATAATAATAATAATAATGATGATGAAGATGATGATGATTGTAAAAATAGTTTTTATCCGCTATTGAGAAAAGTCTCAATAATGTTGAAAGTTTAAAATTTAATATATGGAATGGATTTTAATATCATGAGCACATAGATCATAACGTAGAAATAATAGTTACTGACTTAATACCATTTTATTATATCTTCAATAATAAATTATTGATTTGTGAGTCGAATGTTGTGTAATTAATTGGTATTATATTGTCTAGAAATGCATGTTAGCAACAAAAGTTCATTTAAATAAGCAGGTTATACAAGATAGCGTTGATAAAGGTTATTTTTAAACATTACATTCTTGACAGATATATCACTGATATATTTATATATTTTTTCTGATGATAATGTTAAAATTTGATGAGTAAGCTGATCATAAGGAAGAGTCTTAAAAGTAATTTGATTTTAAGTGCATACACATTATTATATTCAATCTTTTTTGTATCTGGAAAATAGATGTTAATGTATTTATAGAAAAGAACCAATTATTGGAGATTTTATCAATATTTTTAACCAAGTTTTTCCACTTAAAACGTGTGATTTTAATATAAATTAATTAGATAATTGATTTTTAAAAAGAGAAGCCAAAGAGTTTTCAGTTAGTTTGTTTTTATAAGTACTGAAATAAAAAAACATAAGCAGTTTGCCTACTTTCCAAGCCACGTATATTACTTAATATTTTAGTGCATCTAAAGATTAAAGTGCAGTGCTAAAATTCAAATAATAGAACAAGATAAAAAAAATATCCACCCTAACTTCTTCCGTTGACAACCTGTGAAGAAGGAAAGCGTACTTCACAGTTCTACGAGCTTAGACAAACTTTCCCATGGATTCAACACCAACAGTTTGTCTGAAGATAAAGTATCTATCAACTTAGGCCTATCATAAACGAAACTCCTCTTAATGCAATTATTGAAACATACTTTTAAAATATTCTAATAGACAATTTTTTTTTACAAACATCAACAGCAGACAATTTAATAAGTAATATTAATTTAACATTTGGTATAGAATATACAAGCAAACATAAAACACTTTTGTATTTGCAGTAAATATGGAATAAATGTTTGGTAAAATATAGTATATGGTATGATTAAGTATATAGGTAAGCTTAGTACATTTTCAACATAAATTGTTTAATAATTAACATTGATTCCTTTCTTAGCCGCCACCGGTAATTTTTCTCCTCGTAAAAATGGATTGCTATCCTGTAATAGAAAAAAGATGTCACAAATAATATAATTAATTGCAAAATATTGCTCTAAATTGATATTATATGTTTACAAATAAATTATTATTACTAACTTTAAAGGGTACAAACATTCTTGTGATTTATTTGGAAAATTAAATTTGTCATTTTCAATCCACCAGACAAATTAAAGCAAATCCAATTAATGAAAAAAAATATTGTTTTCAATCAATTATTTCATTACACTTTTAAATTTATGAATTACAGCTTAAAAAGTTATTGAATGTGTTTAAATCATTCAGTAGATATACGTACCCTATTCGATTTACTTAGATGTTCCCTGTGATAGTGGATTTAAAATCTTTGTTCTATATAAATAAAGTTAAATAATACTGTTTATTAAGCTAGATATGAACTAAATCAATAGTGAAAATAATCTCTAATATTTAATTGTGTATCCAAACATTTTGTGACAGAATTAAATAGTCAATTAGAAACACATTTAAAAACAATTGATTGGTTTGGCTTTAAGGTAAAAATCTTTAAATTACATTTATTAAAGAAATTTAGTTAATTCATGACTTACAAAGGAAACTAATATTTAAAAGGGTCCCCATTAAGGAATAATTTTATGTCATTTTTGTACCTACTTAGATTTGATATTATCACTTACATAAAATTCTTAACTTGACCTTAAGAACTAGATATCCAAATACAACATGTGGTTGTCCATCCTTCTAGAAACTAAATAAATGTAAGTACTGTTTGCCTTCTAATATACATTAAGATAGCTTATGTTATAACCTATCTCGGTGGCCGTATGGTCTAAGGCGTCACCCTCGTTTTAAACTAGACCGCCAATGACAGAGAAATTGGGCTTCGAATCCCGGTCAGGTGTATGGAGGGTGGCTTTTCCTAAATGGTTTTACACTATATCTTCACGCAAATGTGGGTTCACTTCCTCTAAATTCAACCTTACTAATACCTAACACATTAGCGTAATTAGTAAATATGCGTATAACCTGAACTGGTAGTAAGACGCGGTAATAAAACAAAATTAATTTCAAACGCATCCATGACCAAACAAAGAACTAGCCGAGTGTTCAGATGCCAAAACTCCTATCGTTTATTCAAACGCTAGATAATTATTCTTACCTTCTTCACATGAAACTTCTTAGCCACCAAGCTCTTATGCTGGTCTGTAACCTAAAATATTAGAGAATTAAACAATGTGTCTCTTGGTGTGCAAACATATAAATAAAACCGAAGGCAGTGAACAAGAAAAAAAGTGAACACATAATAAACACTAAACAAGAATTATTGATTTGACAAAATCACAACATCAACCCAATTCAATTCTATTTCTTAAAACAAATTGATGTATTGAATAATGTGATTATCTATAAGATTATATTGGATTGTGCCTATTTAAAATAGAAATGTTATCTTCTTAATTTAACATACACAATAAAGGTATTTTTAAACATTTTGTCAATAGAAGCTAAGACGTAAATTTACTATTGACAAGAAAATGTTTCATTTAGTTTATTGTAACTTTTTTTGGGGGGGTATCCCAAACTTAACAAAAGTTTAATGTATGTTGTTTCATTTAACTGAATCATAGGCCTTTTAAAAATCCATGTAGAGCTGGTGTACCATCATGTAGTAATCCCACTTTTTTTTCTCTAATAATTGTCGAATAATAAAAAATCTGATCCGTTATGGATCTATTTGGTCTAAATCCACTCTGATGATCCCCAACTATTCGCTTTGAATATGACATCAGCCTCAGTAAAATAATGTTAGATCAAATTGTGTGGTATGTTGGTAGAAGTGATATACTGGTACAGTCACTACACACTGTTTTATATAACTTTTTGAAAATGGGTGTTATAATAAGTTCCTTCCATTCTTATGGAAATACATCATGGTTCCACATGAAGCATATTAATTAATGTATTTCAAGATTTCACCACCTCCCTTTATTATCTCTTTTGGAAGTGAATTTATATCTGAAGACTTACGATTCTTTAGTTTTTAATAGCTTATTTGACTTCACTAATACTTGGCTCTGGGACTAATGGATCATTAGTATGGATTTCAACAACCACACACGATTTGGATCCTCAATGAGCATTCTAAATATGACTAGAGTGGTCGTTTAATCTACTCAAAGCTTTGCACGGGTCTGCCATCATATTACCACGCTAATCTTACACTAAATTGACTCTAGCCTAGTTACATTTCTTATTTCCATAATTAACTAA
>CABFWB010003854.1:58798-69905 GCA_902151455.1 Timema bartmani | reverse complement strand
CTTATCTCTCACTCCACTCTTCCTGCTGCTGGTGGTCTTATCTCTCACTCCACCCTTCCTGCTGCTGGTGGTTGTATCTCTCACTCCACTCTTCCTGCTGCTGGTGGTCTTATCTCTCACTCCACTCTTCCTGCTGCTGGTGGTCTTATCTCTCACTCCACCCTTCCTGCTGCTGGTGGTTGTATCTCGATACAACCTCTTTACTGCAATATAGCAGTATTTGAAGTGTCCGTGCCCCCTCTCATATTATCCATATCCGTCTAAAGCAGTCCTTTACCTCAAAATATTTCTAATTATATTGTTCCATTACCACCTGATCTATCTCTGAACGTAAAAATGTTTTATTTTCTAGTGTCCAATAGGCTAGTTCATAACTATTTATTGTTTTTGAGTTTCTGTTTAATTTTTCCGCTCTTTTAAGAGGTCTCCTATAGAGTGAGGCCCCGGGCCAGGGCCCCTCATGACACCCACTTAAGACGGCCCTGGCTGCAGATCATTTAATAATAATGTCGTATCTGGGCTACATCAATCTGTAGCTCAGTTTGTGGTAAGATTTGCCAATACTAATGTACCTTTGCCCAGGAGATGCCCGAATGTACTAATCGTATATTATTTCCGTGGAGGCTCTTTGCATTTCCCGACGAGATTTGGTGATGGTGATAGTCGTCAATATTACGAGGTGGAGATAACAAAGATCTTAATCTAACTTAAGCCTAATTAACCAAACGATCAAAAAGTTCATTTTTAGTATGATATGTACTAACATTTTTACATTATTTCCAAATAAATTAAGAATCCAATACACAGATATACCCCTCCCCCTGGCCAATATGCGATACGGTAGCTCGCTAACCAAATTGACATTATGAAAGTAGTCCTCATACTCTAATGAGTTTGGCGACACCTGAGTTAAACCACGCGACCAACGATATGGGTTTGTTCTCTAATCATCACTTAAGTTTGTGTTGTACACACTTTAGTTTTACCATTACTTTTAATACAAATATGTGTTACTTATTTTAACTGATTAAAACCATCGTTATTTCATTGCAGTGGTTTACCGTGTAGATATATACATATATACATATAACATATATACATATAACATATTTACTCTGAAATTTAATTCACTACTATACAATTATCACATTTTAGTTTTACCATTACTTTTCCTGTATTTACAGAAAAAATGGGACCAAATGTCTGTGTTAAATTATGAATGGAGAATAGAAAGAAAAGGCCTACACACTTACCATACCAGAAAACTGTAGTCTTCAAAATCGATAGAAGATCAAAGCCTACATACTTACCATAAAACTGTAGGCTTCAAAATAGATAGAAGATCAAGGCCTACATACTTACCAGAAAACTGTAGGCTTCAAAATAGATAGAAGATCAAGGCTTACATACTTACCAGAAAACTGTAGGCTTCAAAATAGATAGAAGATCAAGGCCTACATACTTACCAGAAAACTGTAGGCTTCAAAATAGATAGAAGATCAAGGCCTACATACTTACCAGAAAACTGTAGGCTTCAAAATAGATAGAAGATCAAGGCCTACATACTTACCAGAAAACTGTAGGCTTCAAAATAGATAGAAGATCAAGGCCTACATACTTACCAGAAAACTGTAGGCTTCAAAATAGATAGAAGATCAAGGCCTACATACTTACCAGAAAACTGTAGGCTTCAAAATAGATAGAAGATCAAGGCCTACGTACTTACCAGAAAACTGTAGGTTTCAAAATAGATAGAAGATCAAGGCCTACATACTTACCAGAAAACTGTAGGCTTGAAAGTAGGCCTTGCCCTTATTTCCTCCTTTCAATGTTTGATTTTCTAAATGTATTTTTAACACATTTATTAATTAATTTTATTGATTGAAACCATATCTATTTAATTGAAGTGGTTTACTTTCAAATAAATTACAAATTATTAGTATATTGTATTAATAAAAAGTATAACATACCTGCAGATACGATTAATAAATAACTGCAACAAATCGCATAATATGGTTTCATCGCGAAAGCACGTTAACTAATAAAAACAAATCCCTCTTTTAGAGACACACGCAGAGCTTGTTTTCTTTAATACATTTCCGAAACAAGTAATTCGTTTGATAATATTAAAAGAGAAAGCTTACAGTGAGCTACTAAGTCATGATTATTATAAAATTAGGTCCACGCAAAGTGATAAATAATTCAACTTTTCATTTTTTTTGAAGGGTGTCACTATTATTATTATTTTTATCAAAGATATATTTCGCGTTGTGGGAACTTTGTGGCGTCTACTTTTACGAAACTTCAATTAGGATTCCCTTTTTTTAATGTTGTTTTATCTAGTTTAAGCTTTCCCTTTTATCTATATTAATAAAAATGAGTTTTCTGTCTCTCATGGACATTGCGCGATATCTACCGCACGCACAGGTTTCGAATTTTAAAATTAGTTGTTCCTGTGCAAAAATAAGTGCATCTAGAAACTGGAATCTAAAATATTTTTGATTAGATGTTTAAAAATTTACCACTCGTATACCAGCAGGGTTTGTCGGCTAGATATTCCTGGTATTCCACTTGCAGTGGCTGATATGTAGCCGTCTTCTAAGGTTACATATCCTGATGTTGGAAGTAAGAACAGTATCAGGTAGCTATTAAAGCTACTAAAACAATCTTAATACATCACGTCATGCTATTTGCAGCAGTCACTTTTGATAGATATTGTCAATACCTATAAAATAACACAAATAATATATTTGAACACTCTCAACTGTTCTTCCAACCAAAATCAGGATGTAGATGTGGCTACTTCAGCCTGAAGAGATGATTGTTAGGTGGTGCCAGTAAAAAAGTCTTAAATCCAACTTAAGCCTAATCAACCAGGACATGGCAACCTCTACCACCACCCCCACCATCATCATCATTATCAACTGTTTCCAGTCTGTGGCCGGGTAAGTTTAGTAAAATACCTCCATCTTCCTCTATTCTTCTACCATTCTTCTCCTCTCACTTGCACATTTTCTGTTATCTTTCTATTACGGTCCTTTTCCTGCATACTTCATCTCTATCATTTTTATGGCAACCATATGAACAGTTCTCCTTCGGGGAAAAAAATCCTATGGCATCTCCGTGAATTGAACCCTGGACCTCTAGTTAAGTAAACAGGATTGCTGATAACTAGACCCAACTAATCGTTCGGGTTATTCGCATATTTACTAATTACTCTAAGTCTAATTTTGTTACGGATAAGGAAGGTTGAGATTTGAGAGAGTGTAGTCGCATTTGTGAGGGAGAGAGAGGGGGAAAACATTTAAGAAAATAATACCCTCTGTACACCCAACCGGGATTCGAACCCCTATCTCCCCATCTTCGGCAGTCCGGTCTATTGCGACAGTGATGCTGCAGGGCTTAGACCATTATACATGTGGAACGGGTAGCATTGTACTAGTATTGTATTACTGTTATTTTAGTCTAACGCGCTACTCTTGCAGTAAATTAAACCAAGGTGACGGGGAGATTGAGATTTGAATCCCGGTCGGGTGTATTGAGGTTTTTTTTTCACAATTGTTTTCTACTCTTTCTCTCACCAAGTAAATGTTGGTACACTTCCTATAAATATAACCTTCCTAATCCCTCAAACCATTAGCGTAATTAGTACATAATCGTATAACCCAAACGGGTATTAAGACGTGGGGGAAAATACACACACACACACCCACACACACCCACACACACCCCTATCCATGCCTCTAAATTAAGCCGTTAATTACTCCGTGTTAAAATGTAATTATTAGAAACTGTTACCCGGTCATAAAGCTAAGGAGTCTTGACATTGACACACAAGCTGATACGTCATTCAGAAGAGAAGATAAAAAAAAAGAGTGAATAGTAGATAAATGTCTATACTCACCTCTGAAATTTTTAAATGTAATTTCTTTCGGCAATATTTGTTTCGATCGTGTGAGACGGTTGCTCTAGTACTTCCCACGATATTCACGGAATAACAGACAGAGGAATAAAAATATCGACCTTTGAAATCTCAGTAGATAATACTTCACGTGAGTCAATATTATTCATGTCCCATAAGTAGAGAATAATGGGTACGCGTTCCTTCTTGTACTATTTAGAAAAAAAATTGTCAATAGAGGGCAGGCCCTATATAATTGAACCATTCAGAAGTCAAGTGGACAATAAATGTAAATTTTGCGTTTTAGGTTGGTTTATTAAACATAAGACTATAGAAAAATATAATAATTTTGCTATGTAATTTAATATCATGCAACTACCTTATATCTTCGATATAATATAATAATTATTTTTCTAAATATTTTGTCTAGTTAAAAGATTGTTGATAAATAAATTAAAATATAATTTTATTTTAAGTCCATTCGGTTAACACTACTATGCTTCTGACTGCTTCAATTGAATATACATGCCATATATAACCTATAAATATACATAATAATAATAGTATAATTAATTTGCTTAGGTATATATCAATTAATTATACATTTGTAGCAGATATTCATAAAAGGAAAGAAATAAAGAAAAGTTCATTTTTACTGTCCAATTTTTCCTTAGTAGTACAAAAATAAGAAGAACAAATAATATATTTCTAGAAATTTCTTTCTGTTTGTTGCCAGAAAACTAAAAAATTACTCATCGGATAGAGACAGGACTTTTTCTATCTCATTCATCATGGTGACGGATAATAAAGAGGTTCTTACGATTTGGGATAGATATATAGAAAAACTGTAAGACAAGGAAAATTTACCAGGAAACCTGAGGATTGAAGCAGAAAAGGAGGTAGAGGAAGACGAAAAAGTACCCAGTATTTTAGAGAGTGAAGTGGAGAGAGCCACAAAGGACACGTGAAGAAGCAAAGATGTTGGAGATGATGACATACCAGCTGACCTTCTGAAAGAACTGGGAATTAAAAGATTAATGTCTCTGACAAAACTTATAAATAGGATCTACTAAACAGGAGAATGGCCCAAGGACTTTCTAGACGTAACCATGGTGGCGCTAAAGAAGAAGAAATAAGGCAAGAAATGCAGTGACCACAGGACCATCAGCCTCATCTCTCATGTGGGTAAGATCGAGGCAAGAATATTCAACAAGCGACTGGAACAGAAACTAGAAATTGTGGTGGACGAAGACCAATTGGATTCAGAAAAGTAAAAGAAACAAGATGTGCCATCGGGATGCTGAGAATAATTTCAGAGAGAGTGCTGGGAGTCAAGGAAGAAGTCTACATCTGTTTCATCCTCTGGCATAAAGAGTTCGATAGAGTGAAATGGAAGAAACTTATGGAAATACTCGAGAAGATCGGCATAAACTGGAGGGACAGAAGGCTGATTGCAAACCTGTACCTGGGACAGCGAGTGAAGGTGAGGCTGAATGATGGGGGACATCATCAGCATAGAGATAGGAAGAGGAGTGAGACAGAGATGCTGTTTGTCCCCCAGTTTGTCCAACTTGTATGGCGAGTGGCTGGTCAGAGAATCCCTGTAGGGACGTGGCAATTTCAGGATAGGAGGACGTGTTAATATCACAATAGAATATGGAGATGATCTAGCATTGCTGGCAAGTAAGAACGAGGAGTTGCAGAAAATGATCGAACGGTTGGTGGAAATAGGGAGAAGATATGGCATGAAGATCAACATTGAGAAGTTAAAAATCATGATGATTTCAAAAAATAAAAAGCCACTGAAAATAAAAAATGGAAACCAGGAGTTGGAAAACATATAGCGGTTCAAGTACCTGGGAGGTCTGCTGATAATTGATTCCTACTACACCAAAAAAATCAGTTCGAGGATCACCATGTACAAGGAGGATTATAACAAGAGGAGGTTACTGCTAACCAGAAAGTTGAATTTGGAGCATCTCACTGTATGGAACTGAAACTTGGACTCTTAGACGATGGTAAAGTAATACTTGGAGACCTTTGAAATTTGGTGCTGGATAAGACTTAGGAAGATCAGGTGGACAGACAGGGTGACAAATGAACAAATCCTAAGAAGAGTGGGTGAGAAGATAAGCATATTGGATGTGATTCTTCGGTGAAAAACAAATATATATCAAACATATACTTACGAGGAACTGTAATAGTGTATTTCTATGAATATCAATAGTTTGAAAATTTGAACTTTGAAGTAGTTTTGAATTATTATGCCTAGTCCACATTGACAAAAAAAACTTTACGCACACAAATGCAATCAGCAACTGCACTTGTGTTTGTGAAAGTCTCAAACGAATATCCTGGGTGATTGAATGTGGTAGAGATGGGCGATTATAATCGATTATCTGAAACATCGATTATCTTGTTGTATTTAAATGATTATTTCTACAGATTCAAAGGATCGGTTTGAGAAGATGTATTTTATTATTTCGAAAATATTTCCTATTTTTAATAACTCTAATCATATCGATGAATAGCATAATCTTAGTAAATAAGGTCAATTGATTGAAAACAAATAAAAATCTGGCTAAATGTTATTCTGTTGTAAATGTAATATTGCATGCAATATATTTAGATTTAGAGCGTCACACTCGTAATAGACTCTACTGCCTATGAAGGCGAGATCAGGGTCTGATTTTCGTTCGGATGTACTGAGTGGTTTTTCTCTAAGGGGTTTTTCACTCCCCGTACACTCAAATACGAGTATCGCTTCCTCTAAAATCAACTTTTCTCATTCTAAATACACTATCGTAACTAACACATGTGCGTATAGCCCGAAAGATCACTGAGGCGCTGTCCGGCACCTTAGCTCAGTCAGTAGCGTGTCTGTCTACTAAACTAAAGGTCGCGACTTAGATTCCCGGCAGGAACAAAACATTTATCGTTGGTGAAATTTAGGTTTCCCCTTCCACAGTGATGAATTAACGGCTGAGGCCTGGATGTTGTTTATGTTCTGTATTTAAGTTAGTTAATACGTTGTGTGCTGTTATAATAAGTCAGTTTAGAAAATGCGCGTTAAAAACTGAAATAATAAAAAATAAATAAAAAACTGAGAGGCGATGCCAAAAAAAAAGTGTTTTGGTCGTTGATATTTTGGTAAAGTGGGGCGAGTTTGAGGGGGTAAACTCTCCTCCCTATTCGTCACGCGTCTTAGAGTAAACCTAAAGGAAAGTAAATATTTGAAACCAAATAATTCAATGTTTCCAGCAGCCTGGAGAACCTGGAAAACAGAGAAAAGTCAGGGAGTGTGCTTCGTCAGGGAAAAATCATAGAAAGGTCTAGGAATTTAATTAAATTTCTGGAATTTTCAAATATTCACTAAAAAATGTACTCAAATTTTATTTACAATAGTAACAATAAAATCTTACTTTGAGTTAATACACACCACAATCTCTTTTAACACAGTTAAACAAACATAGTTCTCAGAGTCAACAGAGATTTTCGTGTCATCTTTCCATCCATCAACCACGCATTTTTAGCTTTTAAACTTTATTTGTGCAAGGCGATATTTTATTGTCTCAATATAATCTCAATGAAATCAAACTTAGATCGCTCCACCCAATAGCCCATCATTTTAGGCCAGTGGTTCCCAACCAGTGGTCCGTGAGAGCCTTGAGAGTGGTCCGCGAGTCAAAGTGCCTATTCAAAAACAAGCAAATATGAGATAAAACCGGCCTATCTCGCGGATATTTTCTCCCATTTTAATCACCTAAATTTGTAGCTACAGGGTTCTGGAAATGAAAATTTTGAAGGTGTCGCCAACATTTTTTGTGTTTGAAGACAAACTTCGCGCATTTTTGTGCGAAATTGATCTGTGGGTTGACAAAGTTCAAGAGAAATACTATTCAGCATTTCTGACGTTGAAAGCCCTTGCTGATGATAAGAACTAAACTACCATCACAGAGGAGGTCCAACATTACGTGTTGTTTCACTTACAAATATTCAAGGACAAATTCACACGTTGTTTTCCAGAATGGTAAGAAACTAGTTCGATATCCTTTCAGTGTCAAGCCCAAGGACCTTCCTGATGAAATCCAAGAAGAGATGATCGAACTTCAAAATGATAGTAGCTTCAGGGACTCGTTTGAATCTGGTGTAAACATTGAAGAGTTGTGTAAGAAGGCGACATCTTACCCAAATATTCGGCGAGCCACCTTACGGTATCTGATAGTGTTTTCGACAACATTTTTTTTGTGTGAACAGAGATTCTTTACTTTACTTTTAATCAAAAACAAGCAAAGAAATCGGCTGGACGCAAGCAATGACATGAGATTAGCTCTGAGCAAGAGTAGGCCTATAACGCCAAGAATTTCTCAATTGGTGAAACAAATTCAAGCTCAAAAATCACACTGAACATCTTAAGAAATACAGTGAGTTAATACTACTTTTTATTTTATCTAAAATTCTAACATGTTTTTCAAACATATTTTCTTATGAAAAAAGTATTGTAAAAATTTGTGACTTTTAGTAATACTAATAAAATAATAATAATAATATTTTAACTTAGTTGCCTGAAGTTCCTAGGTCAGGAGAAGGATGTTGACCGGAGGTAGGGGTGGGGGAGGAGAGTGGTCCACGCTCTATTCAATTTTCAACTTAGTGGTGCGTGGCCACCTTAAGGTTGGGAACCACTGCTTTAGGCTGAAACCTTTCATAGAATGTCACAGTTTCAGAATGTGTATGTGTCTAAAAATATTATTGTATCAAGTTGCGATCTTAATAAAATAATGTTTGTAATATAGCGACTGGAAAATTTAGAAATTGTCTTTGGAAAACCTGGAAAATCCAGGGAATTAAACATATAGATAGACTGGACACCTTGTTATCAGGAATAATGTTGTCCGAATTAATAAGCTTTTTCCCCTAAAGTATCTATTTTATTTTCCAATTCATTGCTATTGTTTTTCTTGGTACAAATGTCACGTTCTTGCCAAATGTTTTGTTGGTTTGGCGTGTAGGCGACCTCCTCCGAAGTTCTACTCATGGAATTTCGGCTACGAGCTCGGCATCAAAGGACCAGTCCATTCCCCGAGGGCGTACGGTGACTGCGAAGAGGTTTCCACGATGTAGTAGCCGCGGATACTGGGGGGGAAAAAGAAAATTAAAAATGGTAACGTGCGGCACAATCTTACATGCTCTCACCCTTTAGTGTCTGATTGATTGGATCATTTTCAAATAAATGGCACCTCATGGACTTTCTCCCTATTTTATCTTAAAATATACATTTACTAAAAACTCGTAAGATTTGTGAAACGAAATAATAGGTCTATCTCTACACTGCTACTTACTTACTCTATAGCACTAGGAACTAGGAGCACTGTAACAGAAAAATAGTGACAAGAGAAACATCTTTCTTTGTCAACCAAAGACCTGAATTAAAAGGTATATATATACTTGCTTATAGCTCAGAAACTATTGGTTTTATACGAAAATATTTAAATTGAAAGTCTTTTTATTTTTAATATTACTGCAACTTTACAATATAAGTTATTTTGTATCTCAAAGAGCTGAGGAGTAATGATCAAAATTGGAAAATACCCCCACGTAAAGTACCCTCAAAGTCATTTTCATGAGAAAATGAGAGCTGCCATCTTATTTATTATGATAAACAGTCTCTAGATGTTAAATGTAATACAAATTTTTTGAGTTAATTTTGATTAAATGTTTTTCTATCTTTGCTCTTCAGTAAACTACCCATAAATTTGGTGTTGGATACCTAATTCCAAAAAGCCCTCGGGGGGACCTTGTAATAACCCTAGATACTAAGTTTTAGCTCAATTGGTAAAATAGTTTCGTCTCCAGCCCGAGGTACAGACAGATGTAAGGCATTGCGAGGACAACTTTTTTGGTTTCAGGGGGTCATGAAACGTTGACATTTATCAAAATCTCAAGTTCAATTTTGTTTTACGATCACAATACTTTCTCTCCAAGGTGTTGGGAGAAATTAAAAATAGATAATGCCTGCTTCGTCGGTTGAATGATCTAAAGCGCAATTTTTGAAATAGACTGTTTGGATGTCAAATAAAAATTAAAAAAATCACCCGAGGTACTTGATCGGTTGCTACCAATTTTAAATTAAAATCACTTTTGATAAGCTACCAAACAAAACACTTTTGAGCGATCGTCATCTTGAAACTGATAAATAATCCTTTTTTTAACTGTCTGAGTATTAATACAATAGAGCGTCGATAGTTCGGACGTCAAAAGTTCGGATAGTCGATAATCCGGATCACCAAGAAAAAAATAATATCTATAAAAATAGTCACAGTGGTATCAATATCAGAGACATGGCTGCCAAAAAAACACCTCAATCATTGCTCGAAAAAAAAAATTGAAGACATTTTTCATTGTTAAGTTTTTATCTTCCTATTTTCCTTCAGAATTTATGATATTTAACAAAAAAATAACAATGTGTAAGTGAAAATTTTTCTACCTTAATACTGAGTTTTTGTAAGTATAACGTCTATATTTATTTTTTTATCTTTGGTATAGGTACTGTATTTTCAAAAATCTGGACAGATCGATAATCCGGACTGGGTCGAACCCCAATTAGTTCGAATTATCGATGCTCTACTGTAGTTAGAAAATACAAATAAAAGTATTGTGCGAATTATTCACCACTCCTACCTGTTGTTTGTGTGAGCCCCCATAAGTAAGGCCGGATATCTGGGGGGGCACATCCCCAGGAGGTACCAGAAGAACCCGTCACACCTCCAACCCCAGAAACCCCTCCTCGTCGTGATGGACTCGGCGAAGTAGGAAGGGGCGCGGTGGTGGTTACACTCGAAATAATCTGACGGAGATAAACCACAGGGTGCTGTTATTACTCAGCAGACACATGGCCTAGTCATGGGCACTATCGGGATATTTAAACCAGGACTTGACAACTGGTACCCAGATCGGTGGCTGCATGGTCTAAGGCGCTGCTCTCGCAGTAGACAAGACTGCCGATGACGGGGAGATCGAGGTCCGAATCTCAGTCGGGTGTACTGAGATGTTTCTTACATAATGGTTTTCTACTCTCCCTCCAACCAAATGCGGGTACACTTCCTTTAAGTATAACATACCTAATCCCTAAATACCACTTGCATAATTAGTACACAATCGTATAACCCAAACGGGTAGTAAGAAGTGGTGTTAAATAAAAAAAAA
>CABFWB010003854.1:26233-58725 GCA_902151455.1 Timema bartmani | reverse complement strand
GGGCCAGTTTCATAGTCAGATTTAGTACGCCTCAAGTGCGGCGCTATACTAAATACAAGACGTCACCTACCTGAAATTGAATGGAATGGGCCAGTTTCATATGCGAAACTGGCCCATTCCATTTTGGTCTAGGTAGGTGTCGTCCTGTATTTACTATCGACTCGCACTTTAGGCGTACTAAATCTGACTATGAAACTGGCCCTTAGGGTCTAAGTCATGAAGGGCAAATATACGGCACGCAAACAAGATTTGGGTGGCACGCAGACATGAAAAAATTAAACACCAAATAAAACCTTTTTTTCAACCGTGGTACTATAATTTTTTTTTAATTCAACAATATTTCGCTCTCCTTGTCATTCACATATCACATTGAACTATGTGAAGTCAGTCAACGACAGTTAGAAACCGTCTTTTTTGCTGTTGAAGACCGAGCTATGAATCGAACATAAAACACCTTGGCTGGCAAAATACACCACGTTCCTAACTATAATGGAAATATTATGCATTTTTATTTTAAGGTGGCCGCCTCCGCCAGCTAGAAAGTATCAATCGCTGTCAGGCCACACGGCTTAAAATACAATAATCTGTGTAGTTTTCTGGAACTACTTCTCTGTTCTACGTCAAAGCTTATACTTCCTTTCGCCCTTCAATTACAACACCCTTTGTCAGGCCAGTAAGACGTAGGGGAAAGAAAACTAAGAATATTATCTCAAGGTAAAGAGGAAAGAAAGCTCGCTGCTAGTTCTAAAATATCTTAAAATTTTATGTTGTGAGCCTATAAAAAAATACTGTATTTGTTAGGGGAAGGTTAAATCTAGTGCTCTTTTTCATCAAGCCCAGTGTCTGCAAATACGAATATGATTAGAAAGTCGTTGAAAATGAGCATATTTTTGCACGGTTTTTTATACTAATAAAACTCTAAATATAGGGTTGTTAAGAAAAAAGAGCCCTATTGGGATCTTTAGATTTTATTTTGGCGTGGGCCATATTTTTAAATAACACATCTTAGAATTAAATATTGCGTTAGACCTGAACGTCTGCACGGCAATTTCTCGCTTACCGAGGCGGTCCCCTTAACATTTGTATATATTATATATATAACATATATATGTATATATTATATATATTTTATATATGGATGTATATCTATTGTATTTTTCCTCCTGAGGGTGCTATTTTCAATGTTTATACTTTAAGTTATTGACAGTAGTATTGTCTAAGACAATCACTTTGAAAATTTAATTCATTTTACTTCTTTAAAATTTAGTCATTAGTAAAATATTTATAATTTTATTTTAGTTGTTCATTACATTTAATAATATTCAACAAGTTTGAATTTTTAAATAATCATTAAAAAATCGGCAGGATGCTTTTTAATACTTCACGCACTCTAACTAGTTTTGAATTTAATTCACTTTTTACCTAAAATAAATATTAGAAAATATGATAAGCGTAATTGGTTTAGTTTTTATTTCCTAAATTCTGATTTTGTTTACATTAATTCTTTATTTTCTATAGTATATATTGGTTTTCTTGAATGCGGCTTAGTACCCGTTCGGGTTATAGAGTCTACGCTAATGTGTTATAGAAGAGGAAGGTTGAATTTAGGGCAAGTGTACCAGAATTTATGTGGAGGGAGAGTGAAAAATATAATTAGGGAAAAATGAACCTTAGTTAAACCAACCACGACTCGAATCACAGATCTCCCCGTCATCGTAAATCCAGTCCAAAATGAGAGTGACGCCTTAAGTCATGCGACCATTGAAACTGTTTTGATACAGTTAAATCAAGGGGAGAGGGCCATGGGTTGCTGTCAGGGTAAGTAGGGCTTGACGAGACTGTACTGATAAACTGTTCCCTACTTATAAATAGACTCTAATAATTGTAAAATTGTATGTAATACGCTTCATATTTCATGCGTTCAAACACCTTGGTCTTGCGGTAAGGTGCTTGCCTCAGGACCCGCTGTTAGTAGGTTCAAACCCAGCCGGGGTCGACGGATATCTCTTGGTCGATAAAAATCCGTAGCACAACTTCCTATGGAGATGAAGTAAAGCCGTTGATTTCATGTCGATTGTGGCACGTAAAAGAACCCTGGAAGGTGCGTGAAAATACCATTAATGGCAAAATTAGAAGGCCCTTTCACTCTCGCTCGTAGAAATTATCATGTGTTGATATAATCAGTTGGTTCAGAAAGTGCACATGAAATACCTCAAATAAATTAACACTATCGCAATACACTGCATTGTAGCTGAAGCGACGATTTGGGCTTAAATCGCGGTAAAATGTAGTGAGGTTTTCTTACCTAATATTTCTCAACTATTTAGCTAAGTGAATGCGGGTACATTTCTCTCAAAATTCAAAGCTACTCATCATTTAACCAATAGTGTAATACATGCGGGCAGCCCGGACGGGTAGTAAGATGCGATACACACACAAAAGGAGTGCTAGAACTTTATCCCCACTGACCTCCATCTGAGTAACACCCCGGCTGACTCACTCCCCCGTTCATGTAGAAGTCGACATGTCCGCAGCGTTCGAACTTCCCCTGCATAAAAGCGTTCGTGTGCACGATGTCCACGAACAAAGCATCGCCGGCGTCCAATTTGGAGTCCTTGCTGCGAGACTCGAACAGGGGCATCGCAGGGTCCAAACCTACACACAAAAAAACAACCCACAGTTGGATTCTGGTGGGAGGAATAGTCTAGAAAAAACTTACTTCCTCTATGGCGCTAGTAACACGAAAGTCCATTACCGCACTTACAAAAGTACGCCTCCTATCCCTATCTAGAGCTAGTTGTATCCAGTCCACCTCATTAAAGCCTATCCCTATCTTGAGCTATTTGTATCCAGTCCACCTCATTACACCCTATCCCTATCTTGAGCTAGTTCTAACCAGTCCACCTCATTATACCCTATTCCTATCTTGAGCTAGCTATATCCAGTCCAGCCCATTACACCCTATTCCTATCTTGAGCTAGCTATATCCAGTCCAGCCCATTACACCCTATCCCTATCTTGAGCTAAGTACATCCATTCCACCTCATGGTTGTATAGTTCCCAGGTAGACCAAGTGAACGTTCTAGTGGTTGTATAACTACCAGGTAGACCATGTGAACGTACCAGTGGTTGTATAGCTACCAGGTAGACCAGATGAACGTACCAGTGGTTGTATAACTACCAGGTAGACCATGTGAACGTACCAGTGGTTATATAGCTACCAGGTAGACCAGGTGAACGTACCAGTGGTTGTATAGCTACCAGGTAGACCAGGTGAACATACCAGTGGTTGTACGACTACCTGGTAGACCAGGTGAACATACCAGTGGTTGTATAGCTACCAGGTAGATCAGTTAAACGCACCAGTGATCCTGGGTATCTGGTACGGTCTCATGTAGTTGGCTGTGAAGGCAGGCACATGGGCTCCAAGACTGAATCCCACCAGATGAATGTCTTCACACCCCGCACCTCTAAGAGCCTCTATCAACTGAGCCACGCACTGGCCCGTGTGGCGAATGTTGGCGACCGCTACAGGGTAGCAGAACCAAGGACCCTTGCTGTAGTAGGACCAATCCACGGCGACTATATTGTGGGGACCGGTAGATAGGTATCCTGGGTGTACAAGAATAGATAGGTAAAAGTTATATAACAGTAGCTTCGAAGAAGGGGAGATCAGGGTTAGAATCCAGGTCAAGTGAACAGAGAGTGTTTTTTTTTTCCCAAATAGTTTTCCACCCTCCCTCCATTCACTTTATTATAAGTTCAAACTTCCCCATCTCTAACACATTAGCGTTATTAGTATATAAAATATGTGAATAAGCCGAACGGGTAGTAAAACACATACATGTATAGGCTACGGCTAAGTTTGAACTTGGATATATTATCCAGATAATGTTGAAATTATCCAAAATATGCGGATAGTATTAAATGAGAGGTGATTAAATAATGTTTTTCTAAGTTTATCTGGTTAATATTATCATTATCCACCCGCCCGTTCCACCTCCTTGGGTACGCCACTGAGTGGATCATATGCCTCGTGTTTGGCGGATCCATAAAACTACAATCTAGTTTTAATAGTAAAAACCTTATCTGACAGCTAAAAAAAAGTTATTAGATGTACTTTTACGTATTCATACGCCAAGTCAAGTGATCTATACATGTCACTTTTGATAGATATTATCAATACCTATAAAATAACATAGATGATATACAGTTCATTACTGTCTCTATAGTCTAGTGGTCAGACTCCCCACCTACATACCCAGTGGTACCGGGTTCGCTCCCTGGCTTCTGTGAAGCAGTGGGTCTGAAATGGGGTCAAACTCATCCTCATGAGGACAAATGAGGAGCTTTGCACTCGAATACATAAGTAGCAACTCCAGCTTAGAAAACTAAGATATATGGCTGGACCGTTAGTTGTGATGACCACACGACACCCTCTATCCGCAAATCTTAGCACTATCATCACTAGCGGTGGCGGCCGCTCGGTCGGTTTACCACGATTGTGAGCTCACGAAATGGAGTTTTTTAAGTGTTTCACAAACAGCTCAATTTTAATTTTACAAAATACGGACTTTAATTTTTTTTGCAACCAACAATAAGGACATTCTACTACTAGTGTTATTTTGTGAGTCTTGATAATATCTATCAAAAGTGTAGTAATAATATTGCACACCAGTAGTGGAAAGATTAGCGATTACTAATGTACGGTTGCCCAAGGGACGCCCGAATGTACTAATCGTATGTACTTTCCGTGGAGGCTCTTTCAATGTGCCGATGAGATGAGGCTAGTAGTGAGTATGAGGGAGATAATGAGTTATGATGGTGATAGTGAGTATGAGGGGAATAAACCTAACCAATCAAATCCTGGTGACCGTTGGAGTAGTTCGCCTTTCGTGAAAAATACCCAATCTACCAGCTGGGATTCGAACGCAGGCCCCTAGACTCGTAGCCAAGTGCACTGACCATTACATCGTAGGGCCAATTTTTATCAAATGTGACAGCTGTAGATCACATAACTTGATGCATGAATACGTGAAAGTAGATCTAGTATCTTTTCTAGCTGTCAATTGTCTTCCTATGAACAAAAGTTGGACTGTAGTAAAATTTTATTAATTTTGTCAGCAAAAAAAGGTTGTTTTTTGTGTGTAAAAGGCCCTTTCTTTGAAAATTGGATTGTATAATAGATCCTGTGCGCAGGCCGGTAAAGTTGGCCTCATAGTACCTGTCCGTATCTTGACGAGATGGACGAGGTTCATATCCGACGCAAACCCGTGGATGATTATCTTGGTTGGATGGGTGGGTTCGAAACTTGACCCTGTCCAGTTGCCTTCCTCCCCCAACGTGAGTTCTTCCGGTGTGTCGGGGTGAGTTCTGAAACAGCGCCGAGAATAGAAACAAACTTGGGGCAGCAATGTGCTATGTCACGACAACTATAAACTTGAGTTCCAATAATTTCCCTACAAAGAGAAGCAGATTTATTTTTGAGTCACGAATTACTACCCGTTCGGGTTATAGGTATACGTACTAATTACGCTATCGTTGAGGGATAAGGAAGGTTGTATTTTCGGGGAGATAGAGTGGTAAAATACAGAGTGAGGTCGAAACAATTATACGATTAATAACTTGAAAATTAACACTGTAATTGAAAAGTAAATATCCACTAGCTAAATAAAAGCAAATTACATGCTACATTTTTTTCACATTTTGAAGATAATGTCACTCAGGTGAGTTCCACCGGACGTCAGACAAACCTCAGCACGTTGTCCATCTTATTCATCAACACAGGTCGTCTAATTGTTTTCGACCCACCCTGTATTTATAATTTAAAAAACTCAATACACGCAACCGGGATTTAACGCGCCAATCTCCCCTTCATCGGCAGTCCAGTCTGTTGATAGAGTGACAAATCACAAACTGTGTGATTTGGACAAACTATAAAGTGGGACCTATTTCAGTGGCCGAATAGTCTGAGGCATCACTCTAGTGATAGACTGGTCTGATAATGATGGGGAGATCGGAGTTTGAATCACAATCAGGTCTACCAAGGATCGTTTTCGCTAAATTGTTTCCCACTGTCTTTCCACGTAAATGCTGATAGACTATATATAAAATGTTTCCTTTCTCGTACTATGACGCGGCGATAAAAAAAAAGCGGACTTGGTAAATTTTTCGTCTGAGTACGATGACCAATATAAATGTTTTTTGCCAACGGATTATTTATATAATGACAGCGTGATTGATTAAAAAAGATCACATTAACTCCCTCTAAGGTAGTGGTTTCCGACCTTTTTCAACTGACTCTCCTCTTGGTAGATTATAAAATTCCCACACCGCCCCATCTCCCCCCACTAATTGTTTTGAGATGGTAACAAAAATTAGATTAAGAAACTTTTATTTTCTAGTCACTTCTTTATTATACAAAAAAAATAATGTAACATTAGCAATGCTACAAAAAAAAAACACAACAATTTTGTTTTAATCAGTTCTTATATATCTGGGTTTTACAACTGGTGGGCAGTGTGGCCATTACCGCAAGAAAAAATTATCTTACTTATTTGGAAAAGGGATTGAAATAAAAAATGTATTAATTTCTTACCTAAAGTTCAATGCTATTACCTAATTGTTTTATCCTCCCCCCCTTTCCATGAAGTCCTTCGCGCCCCCCAGGTTGGGAATCACTGCTCTTAAGAGTAAAGAATAGTTTCCAAATATTTGAATGTTTTAATTTAAACGTATAATGAAGAAATATCACACACCTGCTTATGACTGAGTTGTTAGTATTTCTGACTATGAATCTTGAGTCATGAGTCTGTTGGTGTTGGCGAATATATTTATTATTTATCTCTCTCTCTTTATATATATAAGTGTATATTGTCAAGATATATTTTCTTGATCACCCAGTGTGACTCACCCGGTGTAGAGATAGAAGCGTACATTGATGTCGGGGCATATTTTCTTGAACACCCAGTGGCATGACCCTATATTTGCCACCCCTGTATCCTGGGTCGCTGGTTGTATAGGGTTACCAACGCTTAGTTTGGCTGTAAATTGAGAAAGGTGCCATTTAGAATATTCTGATGGTTGTTATGGAAGTTTTATAGTCCCCGGTTATTATTATTATTATTATTATTATTAGAACCGCTTCTTACTACCCATTCGGGCTACACGCACTTACGTTAATGTGTAATGGTAGGGTGATTGTGAGATGAAATGGAGGACCTACAGTTTAACGTGGGATCCGAACCACGGTGGAGGCCTGGCATTCCTCACATTCAAAAGTTGTGATTAATACACGTCTTGTTAGAGGTGAAGAAAGGGTTTGGCATTCAAATAAATCTGTGCCGGGACCGAGGATTGAACCCCGGACCTCCCTGGTTATTGAAATAACGCATAAATCAATTTTATGCCACTACCATTCTAATAAGCTGGAAAAGTGTATAACCTAAACAGGTAGTAAGATGTGGTGCTTAAAAAATAAATAAAAAAAGCTAGAAACTTAATAACTCTGTTGTTGAGTTATAGGATAATGGTGCGTACCAATATAGGAGAACACGATTTTATATTCAATTTATTAAAATGATAAGCCTATATTTGAAACAAATTAAATAAAACCTACACTTTACTAGTACTTTAGCAATTTATACCATAGCTACCTTTTATCAATGGGGACAGAACTGGGGAGAAGGGGGATCTCAGCACTCTTCCTCTAAACCATTGCCCCCTCTGTACAAACATTGAACTTCTCTTTCTTAAACTAAATATGCCACCCACTTTATTTATTTCTCTCCCCTTTTGATATTTTCGGAAATGTAGCCAAAGGTTTTAAGTTAGCTCACAAATATTTTACATTTTATTGATTACTGTTTTATGTCACAAAGTGAAATATTAGCATCGATAGGGATAGCTTGAATCCGATTTGGGATATCGAGGTTTATATCACGGTTGAGCCTGGGTTTTTTTTTTACTTCACACCCTTCATTATTTTCCTTTATATCTGGTAATGCAAGGTACTGACTCTAAAGCATACAAACCAAATGTTGAAGTCGAAAATAGCAACGGTTTGAATTTAAAAAAAAATCCGCAAGAGCGTGGTTTTATCAGCGGTTCTGGGACTTAATCTCAAGTTGAGCCGCCACAGAGACATTTTTTTTTTCTGTTCGACATAAGTGTTCAATCTACAAGTGAAGAACTATCCTGAACACGGCATGATTCTTGTACAGCTCAGTGGCAGAATTTTGGCAAGCTAAACCAAGGTTTAACATGTTCAATTCCCGTCAACAAGTAGGGATGGGCGATTATAATCGATTTATCGATTATTTTATTGTGGTTAATCCATTATATCCACCAATTTAGAGGATCGCAATGAATCGATTCTTTTTTCTAAGATTATTAAATAATCGAATCAACTAATCGGTTTAAAAAGCCGTAGTTTAACTTTTAACTAAAAACATATTACACATGAGATGATTTGCATGGTTAATAAGGTAGATTAATTGAATAAAAAAAATGCTGGCTAAATGTTTTGACTTGAAATAATGCTGCATTCAGGATTTTAAAATTTAGATACATACGTGATATAATAAGATGGCTGGAAATGATTGTAATGCAATGCAGTTTTTTTCTTTAATATTAGTACTTATGTAGATTTTACCGAGAAGGTTTCAGGCTATTAATCCAATGAATTAAACAGGCTTAAATTGCTCTAGTAGTGTCTAATACCATCAGAACGCTCTGAATGTAGATACTGTAGGTATTGCTTTTATAAGTAATACCTCATGTAACACTGCTGCACTCTCTGATTGAACCTATGCACTATTATCTTGAATGACCGATTTCGCGGGCTAATCTATTTTTAAATGCTTCGGGGTAAGAAAAAAAACGTATTGGTGGTCCCATGGTACGCGTCACACTTGGGTTGGACTGAATTGCCGATGACGAAGATATTGGAGTTTGAATTATTATCGGGTGTATTGAGGATAATTTCTCCTATATGGTTTCTCATATATCCTTCACACAAACACGGGTGCATTTCCTTTAAAACTGAATCTTCCTCATCAGTTCATCCTTATTCGAATACCGTAACGTTAAAAATCCATGCGTAAAGCCCGAAAGGAGTAGTGGGGGAAACCAATAAATTATAAGCACCGCTGATTCAAAATAGTTTGTAGGCTATTTATTAAAAACAAATAGACTATATTTTATTTACATGAAATAGTTTGTTGAAATTAGTAATTTTTTAGTGCCCAATCTTTCCAACTGTGAGCTAACAAGCCCAACAAGTCAGCATTACCACTTGATATCATATTTATTAGCTGACTTTAAGGAAATAAGAACATTCAGAGAGCTGAAGGAGGAAGCAGAGGACAGAGCTCATTGGCGGTCCAAGTTCACTGACAAAAGGAATGGACATGTCGTGAGACAGAACACATAATAATAATAATAATAATAATAATAACCATTTTAAATTGGTTGATATAGCCATGAAAATAACGTAGAGTGTATCCAAAAATGTTTGTTCTAGAATTATGAACTGTAATTTTCAGTAATCACAAAAATAATATTACTAAAATAATGTTAACGTCTAAATTAAAATATTCCAAATTAGTAAGCACAGCCATAAGATGTGTTTTGTCATCTCAAAATATGGCTCAAGCTATAACATTGGTGAAAGGCACCAACATGTCTCTATGGAAATTAAACATCTTACATTTTAAGTTTGATAATTTTAAAACGATTCATGAAACGGTTGAAGTTATTTCATTTTTCAACGACGTTTCACGTGAAACTTCGCAGCTCTGAGATCAAAGTAAATACTTAAAAACAAAGGTTTTCTCGAACAAATTAAGTCACTGTTTTTAACAAGACCACAACAGAAAATTTTGATGAGGATAGTTTTAGTGATTTTGAAGCTTCATTATTATCAATCCCATAATAAGTATAGCAGTGTGAAGATATTTATTTTCTCTTAAAGAGGTCTTAAATGGGAGGCGAAATAAGGTCAGTTTTTATAGCTCTGCTTGGACGCCATATTTATCTCGTTGAGACCTAGCTGTGTTGTGTAACGTAATTAATGAAGACATGTGAACTCAATTGTCAGTAATCTGAACAATTCATCCTTGAGTACAACCGCCATGTTGCATGTATGATCAATAATAACCAAGCTTATTTATCAATGAAGTGTTGTAAAGTTATCCCCACTTGAACCTTGATAGATCTATTCCTCGCTGATTGGCCGAAATGACAGACACAACAATCAAGAGGGGAGCCGACACCTTTCAAGTTGACGATTAACGATGTTTTAGAAAGAAATTCACTCTCGTATTCACGGGCGCCGGCCCAGGATGCCGTGAGTAATATTTTGGGTTAACCACCTTCAGTACACCCGATCGAGATTCGAACCTCGATCTCCCCGTCATCGGCAGTCTAGTCTACTATGGCAGTAGCATGTTAGACCACGCTATTGAAGCGGGTTCTTAACAGTTTTTTTTATCCCCGCGTCTTACTACCCGTTCGGGTTATACGCTTAAGTACTAATTACGCTAATGGATTAGGAATGGGTAAGGTTTAAATTTAGAGGAAGTGAACCCGTATTTGCGTGGAGGGAGAGTGGAAACCCATTGAGGGAAAACCACCCCCATTTGACCCGACCGAGATTCGAACCTCAATGTCCCCGTCCTCGGCAGTCTGGAACAATTAATTATTATGTCAACTTTCTCAAAGATAAAAGTTAAGTAAAATCATATATATTTAAAATTCTTACCATGATCAGTGAGAAGAATTAAAATGAAGAGTAGAACTATTCTTCTTGACGCTAAGGACATCATTCTGGTGAGTTGTTCATCCAGAGTTCAACGGGAAGTTGGTGTTTATTCTCCCTAAAACATCTAGAAGAGACGGAATCGACCAATCAGTTGATTGGACGAGCAGGAGACAAACTGGCCAACTTCACAATAACACAAAATGATGGTCAAGGTTGGCCGTTCACGATAACTGAAGGTTGGAAATGTTAAACGTTCTAAGTCCCATGTTTTATTATCTATATGCCATGCACCACAGTTTAAGTTTATTACAAATGACAATAGTCTTCGGAAGTAGTTCATATTGATGACAATAGAAAGCGCTAGTGTATGATCCTGCCTTTGTCTGCCATCTGATTCAAATACCTTACAAGGCACAGATGGATCATCTAGTAGCCCATAGAGCACTTAGAACTTATTATTATTATTATTATTATTATTTAGCACCACTTCTTACTACCCGTTCAGGTTATACGCTAAGTACTAACTACGATAATGGGCTAGGAATTGGGAAGGTTGAACATAGAGGAAATGAACTCGTATTTGTGTGGAGGGAGAGTGGAAACCCATTTAGGAAAAACCACCCCCAGTTCACCCGAGCGAGATTATTCACCCCTCCCCCCCGCATAGCTTACCTCACCACCTATACTGACTCCAACGTCATGTTTACTTGTGCTTCGTAACCCCCCCTTCCCCTTCCAACGTTTCCGAATCGTCCGTCCTTCTTTATGTAAGTTGTATAATTTTTATGGTCCAAGTAGACCCATTACCGGCGACTGGAATGGTTTTTCATCGTTTTTCCATACTATTAATCTATGTAAACAATAATCAGCCCATCAGGGCGTCAAATATTTCCATTTAGTGTTATATCTTTGTTCTCAGTAATGTCGGTTTTCGAGAGCCCTACGGGGCTGGTGTGTACTGTGTTATCTGTCTGTTTCTTGTAATTTACATATGTTATATTTGATGTTTACGGAAAATTAAATTACCTTGCAAACAAACAAACCTCGATCATCCTTCATATATGTACCCTGTATCACAATGGTCTTAACCGACCCATTATGTGCGGTGGGGTGGGTTTTTGTAATATTTTCCCACCCCTACCCTAAAAGATCGAACTAATCAGCCCGCCAGGGCGTTAAATTTATTTCATCATGTTTAAATGTTCTGTGTATTGTTAGTGTCCGAGAGCCCCACGAGGCTGGTGCTTACTGTTTATTTCTAAATGTTTCCTGTTATCACATGTATATTTATTGATGTTAAAAATAAAATAACGCCTACAAACAAACAAACCTTGATCTCCCCGTCCTCAGCAGTCTAGCTCAACACGAAACTAGCGCGTTAGCTAACTACAATACCGAGGCGGGTCTTAGAATTTAGGGCAAGTATATATGGGACTTAGAACCTTCTTAGTTATTTTATTTTATTATTGAATTATTATCCGGTGAGAAATTTTTTGAGTCAAGAATTAATTGTATGATATAGTCTGGTAAACAGTAGTTTTTTTTTCAGACAAAACTATATCAAACTTTTAATCCAAAAACTGTTTAAGTCTTTACTGCAAAATTTTAATGTTGGCACTTAGGACCTTTGTTGTTTCCAACCTTCAACTACTGTTAATTGATTGAGAACGCAGGCTTATCTTTCGTTATTTACTGACTGCATTGAGTAATCTTCGCTCATATAAATATTTTAAGTTTAATGGATGTCCTCATTAAAAAAACAAACATGTTTTCACGTACGTGTTTGTGTAGGGGAGGGGGGCGTCACCTCACTATTATTGAAAGGGTATTGTTATTGAAGTAAATTTAGTAGCAATGATTTTTTTTAAAAGTGTGTCGTTGACTTATACCTTAAAAAGAATTTTGTTATTGTTTCGACTAAACTACAGTTTTTAATAATTTTCAAAAGTTTAAGATTTTATATTTAATTTCATAGATTTCATTAGATAAAATTTGTTTGAAGTTTGGGAGGATGCTTTGATCTAGTTTTCAACTAATATTTATTTCATCCCCTCTCAAAACTACTATTGGTTTAGTTTTTAAATCCTTAAGCCCCTAAACCCCTAACCCCGCAAAATATCCTGTGTGATCATACATAATATGTGTCTTGAGTTCTTGCCGAAAATATAGGCCTACCCATTATATAACCGATTGATCCATAGAATATAAACCGTATTATTATTATTATTATTATTTGAATAGGTCTATCTATGTATTTGCAGTCATGCTAAATGATTGGCTCAATATATAGTTTTCAAACTTGATATTTAAGAATATGTCTATCCAATTATTTTTGCATGAATATGGACAGAGAAACATACATTACTACTGATACTAAAACAAAAAACAAAATATATAGATTTTTTTTTCGGAAATGACTGAATAATTTTAATTAAATTTCGCTTATTTATATTTATTATTATGATCAATTGTTTATTGGTCACATCTAACTAAAAATAATAAAATGGCATCCAGGCAATTTTTATTCTTAAAACGCCCATGGTTCAGCGCATACTTAAATTGCAATCTTGTACTGTACATACAAATTATTAAAGGTGTGGTACTTAACCTAAGACAACAAACACGCACATAAGAAAAATTATTTAAAAAACCCAGTTGTATAAATTTGGGTTAAATTTCACTTATATAGTGAACTGATTTAACAAAACCAAATGTACCAAAATGGTGTTAATATTATTTTAAAATTTGTGAAAATTGAAAACCATTGCTGTATTTATCAATGGTTTGGCCAATTTTATTAATGTTTGATTAACAAACCTGGTTCGAAGGTTGCATGGTCTAACTCTAAGGTATCACTAGAGTAATAGACCGGTTGCCAATCACGGGGAGATTGGGGCTCAAATACAGTCGAATATATTAAAGGGTGTTTTTTGCCTAAGCTTATTCCCACCCTACCTCCACATAAAATGCTGGCACATTTCCTCTAAATAATATAAGGGGCCTATTCCTCGTACCTACCACATTTAGTTTAAATATTAGGGTAGCAAGCAGTAGTGTACGATAAACAATCTTTTTTATCATGAACTAAATAACTAAAAAAAACCTTTGGGCATTTTATCTAAAGCAACAAACACAAAAAGATTGATTATGAGAAAGTTTGTACAAGCATATTCTTACCGTTTATTTTATATCCCATGCTGTGTTCCTTCACTACTTCCTTCACCCACGTCTATTAATGTTGACCATTTAAAATAAATTTTGATTTTACAGACGCAAATATAGTTGTTTGGCTTGGGGCCACACTTATTATGAACCTAAAACCACTAACACCCGATCTTCTTTCGCACTACGCTGTCATTAATCTCAATAATCGCCAAGTTTAGATTTTCGTTGAGTGTGATTTATAAATACGTGTGTCTTTGGATTGTAGTTCTCGTGAGAACTGCGCATGCGCTAATAAAGACTGAGAAACTTACTGAAATGGTTTATTATACCACAGCGCAGAGTTACACACCTAAACATTGGAAGGGCTTAAGACAAACTTAAGTGTGAAGGAACTATGTTGTAATGATACAATTTAAAATAATATTTTTGGGTTAACTTTTAGTTTAAGAGTTCATATTCAAATCAAAAGTGCTAGTGGAGTTGGTGTAGTATCGAGTATGCGCATACCGGCACGCTTGTACCACTTTCATTCCTTTTCTGATTCTGCTGTATCCACACATGCGCACATCTTATTGAGCACTACAATCCAAAGACGCCTGTCTATGAATAAATACTGTATGTAGATTGACAATGTGTTACCAACTGTGTTCAGATCACCACTTACAGCCCGCGCCTACGAATGTATTGTGTAACCTAACACGTTTTGTCATCAATATTACGAAACTTTAGCAATAATTCTAGATTGTGTACATTCATTTGTGGGCTATGGTATTAAAAGCAGTTGAAACCTTCGAAAAAGAGGAAAAGTTTATGCTCTGTTATGAAATGCATTAGCAATGATGGCGAACGTCACGATTCCAAACGGTTTTTTATCCGTGGATATTTTATTTATTTATTATGCATGGTTATTATTTTATTTCTCTGTGTGATCGCTATATAATATAATAATGATGTTAATTTATTTAATTGTCTAAGTAAAATAATTTGTGAAATTCTGAGACACTTGGTTTTATAGAGCTAATTTAATGATGAATTGTGCATAATATATTCAAAATGGCAAACAATGAAATCCCGTGTGTAGCACCAAGTATCATTTGGACAATACTTGGTTTAGAATATTAATTAATTTAGTTTTCTGTGAGATTAAATTGCACTAATTCATCTTAAAATACGTCTACTCTTATTAATAAAGGATGTAATAAAATATAAATCATTACTTGCTCCCCAAATTCAAAATATGCTTAAATGAAAATACCATTATTTATTCAAACAGATGATCTACAGTTAATTTATTACTCAACCTTTTCACAACCTTTCATGTACACTAAATTTCTGTAGCATTATATATGTATATTTAATATTATTCTGTTGACTATTCAGGTAAGCAGATATTTTGACTTCAACAGCCTAAATAAATTTATAGGGCCTATAGGCCTACACATATTTACACAGTAATCTCAATAAATTATATGTGTGTAAATTATATATGTGTTGCTATCTATTTTGAATTTTCACACTCTTCAAGAGAGTGACTGTGTATTTCCTCATAATCTCCCTCCTCATCAATAACCCTTCATATTAAATCATCAATCAATATTGTTTTCCGTCTTTTTCCCATCAGGTCTAAACATTTAATCGCATTAATTTAAGGTGCGGCAGAAGGGAGCGCAAGTATTTTTAAAGTTTTTATAGAATTGACATGTTTTGGCCAAAATAAATCAAATATTTCTCCAGTAGCAACATAGAGTTTAGTTTTCTGCACATGTTAATATCAACAGATCTTGAATATCTGTTAAGGGTGACCTAGAATTTTGTCAAAACTTTTTAAATAAAGAGAAAAAGTTTCAACAAAATTCCAATACACCCTTGGCAGATATGCAAGATCTGTTGATATTAATATGTGCAGAAAACTAAAATCTATGTTGCTACTGGAGAAATATTTGATTTAATTTGACCAAAGAAGTTTTGAAATAAAAACTGCAAAAATATCGCCCTTAACTTGCGTTCATACACTCACACCCTAAGATTATAAAATATTTAGTTTAAGAAACTGCCCGGTTGAGAAGTAGACTTACTGATAATACTTACGTATCCTTTACATGAAACTTATTATTATTTACTAAAGAATTAAACCAGTGTTATTTGAGTCTATTCTAATCTAGCACATACACTAGTTAAAGATACTATAACCAAGATATGGGTTAAAATATAACTCATCTCTTATTATCAAACTCATTTTAAGATTTGCAATTATTAATATTAAATGGACGCTAGTAGACCTATAATTTTTAGGAGAGAGCTTAATCATCTAAATCAATTCTAAGTTATTAGTCTAAGGTAGATATAATGTATGTGTAGCTAGTAATAGCAAAAGTCATAAACTGTTATTACCTTCTTAATGAACGGTTTTGATTGTGCTTGGACTTCAAGTTGAATGTTTACACGTAATGGCTGATATTTCCCTATCATTTGAGATAACTTTTTTACCCTCGTTGCTATGATACTATCTTGATGCCATTACACAACATCAAGGTCAAACTCAAATATATATATATCAAACATATTTTTATGGAACTTACTTTTATACAGAGTGTTCCCGAACCAAAAAACCAAACTTTAGGAAGTAGTAGGGGCTCGAAAACTATCTCAAACTATTATTTTGATATTAGCTGGTTTTCGCTTCCTTTCCGAGCAAACAGCTAAAAACCAAACAAAATTAAAATATGGGTATTAAATACAATAATAAATTTACTATTCAATTATTTACTTTATTCAAATAATAGCTTCCATCTCGGAAACAAGCATTGCACAACTTTCTAAGTATTTTTTAAATTTAATGATTTAAAATTTATTTAATGATTTTAGTCAGATAATACGTGGTTTTTCGACTATCTTTACAAATATCATTGTGAGTTTCATACCGGACTCTTAAAATAAGCAAAGAATATGTAAAAATGAAGGCTCATTTTAGTGATAATTTGGTGCTTCACAACTTTTATATCGAGGTTTTTTTCTGATAAACATAATATTTTTAATGTTATTTCACCTTTTTATACAGAAAAAAGTGTTTTTAATTAGTTCTTTGCTGTTTGCTCGAAAAAAGGAAGCGAAAACGAGTTTAGTCCCAGAGGACATTTTGAGTTAGTTTTTCGTACCCCTACCAATTCTCAAAGCTTGGACGTTTAATACAAGAACATACTCATTAATGCCCAATTAATACCTATGACGTCACGGCAGGTCAAGATAGGATTCCCCGTGTCAATGAATTTACGTTTTATTCAGCGAGTTTGAAAGATATAAAGTAGAAAAAAAACAATAAATTCTTAAATAGTTCTTAAAATAATCCTACAGTGTCTTAAATTATTATTTTCAACTTGAAGTAGGTTTTTATAAACGTATTTTTTTATATTATTAGCACCGCGCCTTAATACACGTTCGGGTTATATGCACTTACGCTAATGTGCAATGGTAGGGTAATTGTGAGATGAAATGGAGGACCTACAATTTAACATGGGATCCGAACCACGGTGGAGGCCTGGCATTCCTCACATTCTCAAGTTGTGTTAATACACGTCTTGTCAGAGGTGAAGGAAGGGTTTGGCAATCAGATAAATCTGTGCCGGGACCGAGGATCGAGGATTGAACCCCAGACCCCCAGCACATAAGTCTTACACCTTACCCCTAGACCGCCAGGTCACCTTATTTTTTATAAATCGTCTACAACTTTAGGCTATTCGGCTCAGACAAGAAAATGGCCTGTAGGTGTCTTCCTGCCAGGATGTAGATTAAAAATGTTTGTGGTATATAGAATAGGAAACAAGAATAAAGTAATTTTAAAAATCAAGTAAATGTTTTCAATGTTCAAATAGTATAGAGATTGTGTAAACCCGTCAGAGGAAGAGGGAAAGTTTTATCAGCAGATAAACAAGAGGCTTCGCAGGGTGAACTGCTCATTTTCTTCCTTCTCTTTCTATATTTTCCATTAGTGTCTAAGTGTTTTAATGCTTAGACTGCTTAGGTGCGTCAAGTTGAGATGCAACCCGCTTCGCAAAATTACTTCGAAGTCCCCAAATGGGCAGCGTCGTTAAGTAAAGAATGTGTGCCCGACTATTTCAGAAACAATAAAAATATAAAAGTATTTATTTTCACAAGTAATTAAATAAACTAATGTGTTTATTTTCACACAAAAACATAAATTCACATGGATGTCTATGTGACACGATAGATATAGATGTGATCATCCCTTAGCAAATGGAGGGTGGTCATTGGTTTCAACGAAGAACACACCAAGATGTGATCATCCCTTAGCAAATGGAGGGTGGTCATTGGTTTCAACGAAGAATACACCAAGATGTGATCATCCCTTAGCAAATGGAGGGTGGTCATTGGTTTCAACGAAGAATACACCAAAGGTCCTGCAAAAAAAAAAATCAAACAAAAGCAATTAAGCACAAGTAAAGCACATATTTTTGGTGCTACTTATCAAGCCTGTGGAAAGTTTCGAGATTTTAAAAGCAAAATCTTACTAAGCTTCGTATTCATTTCAAAATTCCTAATCTTAATATTTGAAAAACTTGTATTGGATTCGAAATTTACAAATCAAATATATCCCAGATTTGGATACAATGGAATTTAATTCAAAATTTGAATCTGCAAGTCGAATAATTTAAATTTTCTAAATAAGTTGATTTTGTATTATTTGACTTGCTTATAGAAACTTTCAAAACTCGTAATATTTAAAAGTTTATAATCATTATTATTTTAGCAATGGTTTATTAGCATTAATTTTAATTTTTCTCTACCCCTCGAAGAGAAAATTTTGTGATCGTCATGAAAATCAAAAGCAAGATTTTTATAAGTTAGTGTAAACGTTTTATGACCTCTGAAATTAAAAAAAGTGATTTTTGCGATGCCGTCTGTCTGTCTGTCTGTATCTAGGACTGGAGCTGAAACCATTTTACCGATCTACCTGAAACTTGCTATCTGGGGGTTTCATAGGGTTCCTCCGAGGGATTTTAGGCCTTAGATATATTTAACCCTAAAATTAAGGATTGTTTTACTGAAGGGCAAAAAAAAATATATATATATATTTCTTTCCAAATTTATTTTAACGATTTTTATTAAATTTTATATCCAGGTATTGTTTAACATTATAAATAAAATGGCAATTCTCATTATTAATTAAAAATTACTTTAAGGGTACTTTATATGAACAGAAATGTTCAATTTTGATCATATCTCGACAACCATTTGAGATATAAAATAACATATAACTGTAAAGTTGTAATAATATTCAAAATTAATATACTTTTTTAGAATATAATTATTATAAATCCAATAATCTCTAAGTTATAAGAAAATATCATTATTTTTATGGACCGCGGTCCGCTAGAAATTGATGCCACAGTATCAGATTGCTCTGTCTACAGAGCCTTGATCCGTAAGTCCTTACTACGGAGAAGTTGGTCAACTTTAACTTCTTTGGATTAGTTCATACGGACTACCAATCACAGTTAAGTAAATATGTGCGCCAGCATAGAAATAAAAGTACCAATGGCAGCGAAAGAATATGTCGCTAAATTATAGCTTTGATATTTAAAATCGTGTTATAAATATAGTTATTGTGATTGTACCTAACCTAAATTTCTGGACGTTTTCTCAAAAAAGTTTTTCAGTTTATTTGATCAATCAGATGACTACTTAGTGCTTGCTCCTTGCTCTAAACGACTTTATTTCAAAGAGTTTTATTGGATGATGTCTCTGACGATCTCATTGGTTGGCATGTTCACGTGATATAATATACGGACTGTGTTGACGCAAATACAATTTCCACGGACTACGGATGCGGAGTCTGTAGAAGGGGCGTGAGACCACGTGACTACCAAAGCGAGTTTGGTGTCGTCTTGATAATCGAAATGAGAACTGGTGCTCACTCTGGATTGCAAGGCTCTCCCATCTGCACCCTCTGGTGGAGGGTGATAAGGGCGTCAGGGCACCAACCCAGGACATGCTGGAAGTAACCCGGGCACGCCACGCCCCAGAACCCCACCTCTGACGTCACAGACTCGGCGAAGTAGGCCGGTGACAACATGTGACTGCACAACGGGGAATCTGCAACACACCCCTCAGTTGATAAGTAGCTACAACACACCCCTCAGTTGATAAGTAGCTACAACACACCCCTCAGTTGATAAGTAGCTACAACACACCTCCTCACTTGATAAGTAGCTACAACACACCCCTCACTTGATAAGTAGCTACAACACACCCCTCACTTGATAAGTAGATACAGTTCAATTACCCGCCTCGGTGGTGTAGTTAACTAACGCATTCGTTTCATGTTGAGCTAGACTGCCGAAGACGGGGAGATCAAGGTTCGAATCTCGCTCGGGTGAACAAGGGGTGGCTTTTCCTAGATGGTTTTTCCATTCTCCCTCCACGCAAATGCGGGTTCACGTCCTCTATATTCAACCTTCCCAATTCCTAGCCCATTAGCTTAATTAGTACTTAAGCGTGTAACCCTAACGGGTAGTAAGTGGTGGTGCTAAGTATTATTATTGTTAGTAGTATATAGTTCAATTTTCTGACTAAAAATATAATTTTTTCATATCTGACATCTAGAAAGTTTTTCTTTAAATGTTGGCATCGCATCTTACAACCGTTTGGGTTGTACACATATTAATGCGAGGTGGGGGTCGGTGATAGACTCACTGGACTCGTTAACGCAGGCGGGCTGGGAGGAACCCCCGTTGACGTAAAAATCGGCGTCCCCTGTCGGCTCGATCTTGCCGAAGTTACCAACGTTCGTGTGGATCACGTCCACGAAGTCTGCGTCCGAGTCGTCCAGCTTCCATGTGTTCTTCAGGGTCGCGAAGAAGGGCAGGGCAGGGTCCAGACCTTCGAACACGAGGAAGGTAACACTGCTCAACAATGGGTGCCAAAAATATATACGTCTGGTTGTGATGTGAACGTGCTCATTGATAAAGGAAGGGGTAGTAGACTGGTCACCCCTTGCTACGTCAGGTATCAGGTTTTATTGATAAACAAAGATGAAAGCGTAGCTATGAATTATGATGAACTAGAAGAAAGAGATTGAATGCTAGAGTTGCTTCTTTCTTGTCGTGCAGAAAATGAGTGAGAATTGAGAAATAGTGTCATTTGTTCTACCTCCACAGTCCACTCTAGAATTGAAAGGAAAATATCGATATTAGTAAAGTATCGATACATTTTCCCCATCCCTACAGCTTCCCCCAATCCAGACCCATCAACTAATGGGTGGGTTGCAAGCTGTTAGCTGCCAATGTGGAGAAATGTAATCTTTAGATGACTCTTCTATCCTTTATCAGTCCCTGCGTTCTTTCTAACGGAACGTCCCATTTTACTGCGTCATCATGAAGATCTGTACTGATAGCCCTCTCTCCGCCTCAAATCACAAAAGCGGCCCTACTGTTGTCCCTACACAAAGCTACGCAATCAAGAAGGACATAATATATCCCAGATATATTTTATTTAGTAAAAGATTGTAGACCTCAGTGGTCTTGGGGTAAAGTGCTCGCTTCAGGATCCGATGACCATGGGTTCAAACCCAACCGTGGTTGAAGGATTTTTCTTGAGTAGTAAAAATGTATAGCACAACTTCCTTCGGAGGGGAATAAAGTCATCGGTCCCATATCAATTGTGGCATGTAAAAAACACTTGAAGATGTGTGAGAAATAACTTTCCCGGCAAAATTAGAAGGCTCTTTCACTCTCGTTCATGGAAATTCTCTTGTGTTGATATAATCGGTCAGTTCAGAAAGTGCACGTTAAATATCTCAAATAATCACAATAATAATAAACGAAGAACATAATCAACCAACTACGCACCTGTGATCCTCTTCAGTTTTACACCGGTAGCTTCCTTCAGCTCGTTGCTGGCGAAGGAAGCCACGTGGGCGCCGAGACTGAAACCGATGAAATGGACGTCTTGAGGTTTGAACTCAGGATACTCGTCTCTCAGGGCGAGAAGCAGGCGCGCGCAGCACTGTCCCGCTTGCCACGTGTTGAGAACCGCGGTCGGGTAGCAGGGGAAGTTGGCGAGCCGCCCCCAATCCAAGACCAGCACGTTTATGGGTTTCTTCAGAGATAAATAGGCTTGAAACAAAGACATAATTAGAGGCTTTCTAGAAAAGGGTGCCAGATGATCGTTAGAGACGCGCCCTTAGTACTTCGCTGACAGGTCTCTGCATCGAGACTGGGATGTGAGTATCAGGGAGTACATCCGAGCACCTGCGCACTCCCTCTACGGCAAGCTACAGGATTCCACCAATCCTATTTTTCTTAGCACCACATCTTACTACCCGCCCGGGTTATACGCCTGTATACTAATTACACTAGTGATTAATAAGGTTTTAATTTAGTGGAAGTGTACCCCCATTTGAGTGTAGGGACAGTGAAAAACCATTTAGAAAAAAAACCCACCCTCAGTGCACCCGACCGGGATCGAGCCCCGATCTTCCCGTCTTCTAACATGAGAGTAGCGCGTCAGATCACGCAGCCACAGAAACGGGTACAAATCCTACTATCCAGGGGCTTTGGATCTATATGATGAACCCGGAAGGGTCCCGGAGACGTCCCAAAGTCCTGCTCGGATGAGCGGTATGTTTATCACCAGTGATCCGTGATAGTCTTTCAACCAGTCTCACTTAGAGTAATTTGACAGCAACACATGTCTCTAGAAACCCTTCTAGGTTTACATTTGGGAGGAGGAAGGGTTAAATATGAGGAAGTTAGAGATTAAAAGAAGTGTACCCGTATTTGCGGTGAGATATAATGATAACCCTTTGAGGTAAAACCACCCTTAATACACACGGTTGAAATTTAAACCATAAAATCTCCAACACTGGAAGAGCTTGACGCTTAGTTCGCGTTCCCACCGACGTGGGTATTTACAAGAAAGATGCAGGGAGGAAAAAGATATATTCCAGAGGAAATGTACCCGAATTCAAGGGAAATAGCAGAGGGCAAAACCGTTTAGTAAAACCCAACCTTTGTATACTCGGTCGGGTTTCAAACCCCAAAATCCCCATCGCTGGCAGACCTGACTAGTACGAGCATGCGTGTCCACCAATGAAGGCAAGTCGCTTTTCCTACCGTTCCTGATGGCGGCGGTGGCGTTATAGTCGACGTTCCCTGTATACCCGTGTATGATGAGTTTGGTGGGGGCCGTCGGGTTGAACCTCTGGAGGTGTGGGGTGCTGATATTTACCACCTCCCTCTCGTGGTCCTCCCTGCAGACAAGGAGTGATAGAAAGGAGTGTTTAGACCACTGGACCTTGAGAGCTGATATTTACCACCTCCCTCTTGTGGTCCTCCCTGCAGACAAGGAGGGATATAGAGGAGTGTTTAGACCACTGGACCTTGAGATCTGATATATACCACCTCCCTCTCGTGGTCCTCCCTGCAGACAAGGAATGATAGAAAGGAGTGTTTAGACCACTGGACCTTGAGAGCTGATATTTACCACCTCCCTCTTGTGGTCCTCCCTGCAGACAAGGAGGGATATAGAGGAGTGTTTAGACCACTGGACCTTGAGAGTCTGATATATACCACCTCCCTCTCGTGGTCCTCCCTGCAGACAAGGAGGGATATAGAGGAGTGTTTAAACCACTGGACCTTGAGAGCTGATATATACCACCTCCCTCTCGTGCTCCTCCCTGCAGACAAGGAGTGATAGAAAGGAGTGTTTGTGGACTGAGTAGCTTACATCATGTGATTCGTCTCATTATCTGCACATTTAAACCAATGTAGTAGAGTTAAGGAAAGTATAATTCAAAGGCTACGTATCCGCACTTGCGTGGAGAGAGAAAGGGAAAACCAAATGAATAAATCAAATGAAGGAAACCCCCTACCACCTAATACATCAATCGAGATTTGAACCCCCACTATCCCCGTCGCTAGCAATCCAGTTTATTATTGAGTCTCGACTCTTTTCCCAGTAGATTAGACTACGTTTTATTTAAACATCTGACAAGTTAATTTAACATAAATAATATTAAATGAAAACATGTATTATTAATTATTTATTTTATAAATTTTATATTACTATGGTGATCACACACATTAAAAAGAGGTGTTTAAGGTGCAATTTCTAGACAAAATTATTATATTTGTGAGCACGTTGACTAGATGTCAGGTTCATCCAGTTTTATTTGCTGGGGACGGGTAGGATGGGGTTCAAATCTCCTGTAGGTACTGTCGAGGATTATTTTTTCCCCATACTCTCACCACGAAAATGTGGATATATTTTTTCTAAATTTTAATATCCTCAACCTCGTACCTATTTGGGTAACCAATGTGCGTTTACTGAAGCTTGAATTACTAGTAAGATGTGGAAAAAGAATAAAATAAATACCCCAAGCTAAAAACATGTTACCCTAACTAACCCAGTGAACAAGTAAAAGATGGCTGCAGCGCTATCGCAAGACGCGTAGTACTGCAGTTTGCAGGGTCCCAGGTTCCAATCCAGCTTCTTTCCAAAGACGCTCTCACAATGTACCTTGCCTGTTACGAGCGTCGCTGGAGGAGAAACAAAACACAAGAGATAGATAAATGGTTCTCAAGCTGTTGTACACGTAACCATGGAGGTACGTGGTGTATTTAGCATGCCGGGACCATGATTAATTCAATGTTCACCTAACGTAACTTACATGTTAGCCTCGTATTTTTAAGGTGGGGTTGTAGGAGACGCAATAAAAAGGTAAGCGCTTTTGTAGTTTTTATATCAAAACATTATTTTGGTCAAAATAAATCAAATATTTCTCCAGTTGAAACATAGAGTTTAATTTTCTACACATGTTGTTGAACAACAGTTGTGGAATATCTGTCAAGGGTATCCTGGAATTTAATGATAATTTTTTTTTCTGTTCATTTAAAAAGTTTGTCATCTAATGCCGCTGTGTTCATGATAGATATTCAAGAACTGTTGATATTATCATGGGAAGAAATAAAACTGTATGCTTCTACTGGGTAAATATTTGATCTACTTTGGCAAATAAAAAGTATTGCTTCAAAACTGCAATCTTTTATCACGTTCCTTATATCCCCACATTAAATGGAAGCCATTTCGATTCATTTGACTTAACGTTGACTTGACGTTCACTTAAAGTAAATAGTTGTCCAGGGAAAGAACTGTTACGTTACGTCAAGTGTTAAGTGTACCAAGTTCTCCTGCCAGCCAATCAAGCTGCGAGCAATGTCAACGCGGCTCTTTTAGTACTTCATTTGTTTGTTTATGTTGTGCAGACGCCTTTATAGGTATAGTTCGTTTAAAAAAAAATACAGTTTCATAGTTGAAGCTAACGTGGATATTTCGTCACATGCATGGTTTTAAATATTACGTTAATAAAACTTTAGGAAGATTTTGGTAGGAAGCAACTTTTAAAAAATGGCCTACTAACTTTTTTTTTCGCAATCAACATTGGTACCACTCTACTCTATTATTAATGTAATTTTATAGATATTGAAAATATCCACTAAACGTGACTGTTTCAGATAACATGAAATGAAGTATGAATAGATGAACGTATGTTTGGCCAATTTTCTAATTTTTATCTCTCAGATAAGGTTCTGCCTATGAAAATGTGAATGTAAAAAAATCACAGAATTCGTTCTAGTAATTTTGAGTAAAACGCCTAGCCCCTAAAATAATAATTTCACTATCCCAGACCTCGTGAATCTTATGGTCGTATATGCCTGTGTCGATACCAACACCACTACCAACTTAATGGCTAATATGCAATATGTTTCCTTAGGTTGATATATATATATTAAATAAATACCTTCGAGACTGACCTGTAAAAACCATGACCATCACAAGCATGTCACCTGGTTCGTCTATGATCCTGTTATAAACTGGTAGAGCTGGAATTACTTTTTGAGATGGCGTTTTACCAGCACACATCCTCTAACGGTAGATTTATCTTTTAGAAAAAAAATAACAACACGCTAAGCTGAGAGCTATTGTGACCATCCACTACTATCGTAAAGAGCTGCTATTCGCCGGAAAAGGGCAGTGACACGAACATGAACTACTTTTGGAGAAAGAGATAATTAATCGACGTTAACATTTCTGTACTCTTCTTCTAGTTGGACATTTTAAAGGTTCTTTTTATGTATAGAACAGTACACTTTTTGTATTTATAGTCACAAGCTTAAAAAAATTAATCCTAGGCATATGACACATTTACGGTGCACTATACAGAGTGTTCATAAATATTATTTACGCCTTAATAAATTCGTTATTTTAGGAGCTGTCTTAAAATGGTTTGCGGTTATCTACTAAATTAAAACCAAAATGTCTTGAGCTGTGCTGTTAGTAACTGTAGGCCGTTTTAAGATATCTCCTAAGATAACGAGTTTACTAAGGCTTATATTGAGGTCATTCATTTGTGAACAGTTATTTTAATGGTTTTTTTTTCATATGATCTAAGCTTTTATTAAAATTACTTTTGATCTTGGGGTGGAACCGGGAAGGGCTAAAGGCTCGTTTTCCCACCTCGGGGTACGCCACTGGATAGGGGTTATGTGTAATAAATCGTGCAAAAGTAAAGGAGGTTTTCAATCAGCATGGTTTCATAAACTATCCTTCATTAAGCTATTCAGTGGAGTAGTAATTTCTACCCCTACCCACTTGATTATTTAGCGTCTTACTACCCGTTCCAGGCATCCACATATTTACACTAATAGGGGTAGGGGTGAGAAAGGTAACGTTTTAAAGGAAGTGTAACCACATATGTGTGGACAAGAGAGTGGTAAACCATGTCAAATAACACATTTTAACACACCTGGTCCATTAATTCGAAACCATATTTCCCCATAAATCGTGACCTTATCAAACGCGAGACCTTGGACCACGTGGCCACCCCTGCGGGTAGGCTTACAGTTATATCGATAGTGTGGACAAATTACATTTCTATGAAGAACGGCTGTTTTTGAAGAAAATGAAAGCTTGTTGAGAGGATAATGTAGTCCTTTCCTTAGAGTTGATGTATACAGTTTTGTTGATCTCGGTCTTGCTCATGATTGTGGAGTCCATGACCTTCCAATATTACCGGTCAGCTCCAAGGTACACTAAAGTGAATTCCAGTGAGGCAACAGTTGGGCTATAACTAAATCGGACTTCCCTATATAGTCTAAAGTGAATTCCGGTGAGGCAACAATTGGGCTATGATTGGATCAGACTTCCCTATATAGCCTAAAAGATAATCTCACTCGTGTAATTTCTAGCAGCACATCTTACTACCAGTTCGGGCTGTACGCATATACTAGTTGCGCCAAAGTACTAGAGATTAGGAAAGTTAAATTTAGTGGAAGTGTACCCACATTTGTGCAGAGGGCGAGTGGAAAACCATTTAGGAAAAACCACCCACGCTCAGTACACCCAACCGAGATTCAAACTCGGATATCCCCGTCATCGGCAGTCCAGTCTGTTGTGAGAGTGACGTCTTATACTATTTGGCCACCATCGATTTTGATTTTTACACTACTCGTAAGCACTCGAAGAATTCAATTAGCTACTCACATATTTTTCGTGAATTGTACTTTTCTATAGTTACAGTTTTGGGGTGCGTCGGTGTTTTATTTTAACAGGGGGTGACCTGGTGGTTTAGGGGTAAGGTGTCAGACTTCTGTGCTGAGGGTCCAGGGTTCAATCCTGGGTCCCGGCACAGATTTATCTGATTGCCAAACCCTTCCTTCACCTCTGACAAGACGTGTATTAATCACAACTTGTGAATGTGAGGAATGCCAGGCCTCCACCGTGGTTCGGATTCCACGTTAAACTGTAGGTCCTCCAATTCATCTCACAATCACCCTTACATTGCATATTAGCGTAAGTGCGTATAACCCGAACGGGTAGTAAGACGCGGTGCTAATAATAATAATAATAATAATAATAATAATAATAATATTTTAACAGGGCTTCCTGATCGGCTGCTCTGTAAGTTGTTTTATCGCCGTCCACTCTCGACGGAGCTAGTACGCACTAGAGCACAATGAAGAACCGGGGAATCGTTTTGAACGTGACTTGATTGAACGATTAAAAAACCTTCTGATGTTCAGTTAGCTGAACACGCAACATGCGTGCAAATGAAAAACCCAACGAGGGATCTATTCGTCTTTTGTTGATGATTCTCAGAAAATATTCTCCAGGAACACTCCGTTTTCTCTGAAAGAGAGCAGCCTTACCTTAATGGATTACACTATGGAGTAGCTTATAAGATAGCGACATTGTGTTTGTTACCCATCAAGGTAAGACTGCTACGTTAGTGAATGGTCTAGTTAATCACAATCGTCTTAGACTGGCCTGCTGAAGGAGAGGAGATCGAGGATCGAAACCAGGTCGGATCTATTGAAGGTGGACTTCCCTAAATGGTTTCCCACTCTGATTCCACGCAAATGCGGGTAAATTACCTCTAAAATGCTTCCGTCCTCATCCCTACTACGTTAGATTAATTATAATATATGCGTGAACAGGTAGTAAGACGAGGTGATAAAAAAATTTCTACTACCTTTCAGGGTAAAAGAATTGTGTGAAAGGTCACTAGCTTACCTTGCTTGTTTTCACTTATGGTGTAGCTTATAGCATACCTTAATATTGCTATAGCTTTACAGATTACACAATGGCCCTACCATATTACCTTAAGGTCGTAGTGTTATCATTAAAGGTAAGCCTCCTTAAGGGTAAACGAAGTGGGTGATTTCCTTACTAATTGAAATTTGGAGCATATTTTATGCCATCAACATTGATAACATTTTATAGAGACCGTATTGATAGCATCTATCAAAAGTAACAGCCGCGGAGCACATGACCTGATGACGTATGAGCACGTGGAAGTAGATATATTAAATTTTATAGCTATCATGTCCATTTTTGCAAGAAAATAACTGTTGTATAATAAGCTTACCTTGCGTGTTTACATTATGGTTCAGCTTATATAATAGAGCCATAGTGGAGCCCCCTAAGGTAGGACTGAGAAATGTAACAGTAAATGTAGTAACATATATATTGAAAAAAGTCATAAAACTGGAAAACAAATGAAATTGTTGTGTTGTAGAGCAGTGTGACGCAAACTATGTGCCGCGGTGTCGAATTAGGTGTGGTGTTTGGCCACATCCTAGGGCACCACGGGTCGCTGTTCATTAAGAGCACCGATGAAGTTGGTACGAGTGGCATCCGTGCGTCTTCCGCATTTATTACTTTCTCGTACTTGCTAGTATTTCTGTTTTTTTTTTAGCACCGCTTCTTACTACCGCTCTGATATATACGCTTATGTAATAATTACTTTAACGTGTCGGGGGATGAAGGAGGTTTAATTTAGAGGAATTGTATTTGCATTTTCGTGGAGGAAGAGTGGAAAACCTCAACACACCCGACCAAGATTTAAAACTTGATCTCCCCTTCATCGGAAGTCTAGTCTACAGTGAGAGTGGCCAGATTCAGTGGCTGAACGGCGTGAAGTGTCACGTTCTTGTTAGACTGGCCTGCTGAACGCGGGGAGATCGGAGTTCAAATCCCAGTCGGGTCTACTGAAGGTGGCTCTTCATAATTGATTTCCCACTCTCCTTGCACGAAAATGCGGTTTGATAATCCTTAAAATGCTCTCTTTCTCATCCATATCTCATTAAAGCAATTATCATAAGAGCGTTAAACCTGAACAGGTAGTAAGAAGCGGTGATAAAAATTAAAAAAATAAATATTACAAGAGGGACGCCTTAGGTATTAGACCAGGCGGTCACCAAAATGGGTCTGTTCCATGTTGTTTTAATCTATTTTTAGATCTTTCATAACAGGAAGGGGTAAGATTTGTGTCCGTGGCTTTGTAAAATTTGGTAAGTGTGGATCAGATAAAACTTTTTACAGGATTCTCCTGTAAGCCCAAAGATTTTGAGTCCCTCGTAAGACATCCAAATCGGACTACTTTTAAACGTTGCATCCACCATTTTGTATTTTTCAATTTTAAGATTTCTCTCATAAATACGACATGCTCCATAGCATGCGTACCAAGTTTCAGCTCTCTAGGGTAGGGATTCCCAAGTTTTTTTTGACCAAAGTAGCCCTTGCAACAGAAATATTGATGCTGGAGCTCACATAAGAATGTTTAAACTAATATTATGAACATTTAATACATATGGTTAAATTTTACAAGTAATTATAAAAGTATAAAGCAAACGGAAAACATCAAATGTTTTGGCTGCACCTTTTGGCAAATGTCCTTTATTCAGATTAAAAAAAAAAATTGACAATCTTAACTACTGATGCTATTTTTTGGGGGTGAAAAACAAACAAATATATTATAAAATTGCCTCATAGAGTCTGAGATAACTATGGCGGAGCACAAGGGCCTTGTGAAGCAAATTTTGAAAAATGCTGCTCTAGGGTTTCAGGAAGTGGGAAAAAGAATCCTGGAAGGATACACAGAAAACATGGACGTTAGAGACTACATTTAGATTAATTAGAATATTATAATATTAGAATATAAGAATATTAGAATATGCAAAAATATAAACTTACAAAATAAAGGGAAACATTAACTACGACCACTGTTTTATAAAGAGTTAATTCATTTTATTCATCCTATATATTATTTATGTTGTCAACATCCCTTTTTATCAACTAATACAAAGCCTACAGCGATGAATTAGGTATCAGTGGATAGGATTTTTTACTGACTTGTGACATAGCATACTCAGTTTACGTTAAAACACATTGTTTGTTTAAAATTTAGGTTAAAAGAAAAATCTAAATTCAAGATGATTGCATTCCAACATAAAATATTGTATACAAAGAGGTATTGTAAATTGTAAATACGTTCACATTAATAAACTCTCTTTGCTATTTTGTGTATACACTTCGCTGAGTATTTAATTTCAACAACTCAACAAAAGACTAAATATTTTTGTGGTGGTGCGCGGGGGTGGGGGGGGATTTGGAGGGGAAGATTGAATGTGCGAAAGTTTCACAAAGTGTACTGGTATAAAATGATTTCTTCAATTATGTTTTAAATAGTTCATTTTAAATAATAAATGACTTAAAGTGCACTTTATAGATAAAACATTAATTCAACACTCCCCCTTACAAACTAATTTTACTTAGAACAACATATCAAACACAAGACACCTGTCAATAAACAAGTAATTTTAATATCTATACATTATTTTAAGAATAGGCTGGATTTGAGATGAGCTTTCAAACGATTCTCCCGCGCATGCGCGCACATTGTTTTACCCTTGCGTAACCCTAATAGTTTTATACAATACCTCACCTCAACAGCGGAACTAAATAATGTTGGTATGAAACTTATAAAAATTCGACTTAGCTTTGAAAACAAACTCTGGCTTCGACAACTACTACGAGCTCCAATAAAAATATTGATAGCTATATATATATACTTTCAATTTTTTATGTTATGCTCATAATTTACAAATTAATGTTCCAATAACAATTTTTTTGTAGTATTTGAATTACATTTTGGGGATATTTACTTAAATAATTAGTTTACAACGAAAATTATTTAACACATTTTTTCAATTAAACATTTATAAATTATATTTAGAATTTAAAGTTATACATATTTGAACAAGCTAATATATTCTATATATTTCAACATAAAACCATAAAAAATAATGTTCGAGCCTCGATTCGGTTTTGCTTCAAATCGAAAAAGTAGACCTTAACTTCAAACGACTATCCCTAGTGGTTTTATACACAGGTTCCTAGTGACTCTAGACACAGCATCTGTGATCACCCGCTGTTCCTAGTGACTCTAGACACAGCATCTGTGATCACCCGCTGTTCCTAGTAACTCTATACACAGCATCTGTGATCACCCGATGTTCCTAGTGACTCTAGACACAACATCTGTGATCACCCGCTGTTCCAAGTGACTCTAGACACAACATCTGTGATCACACACTGTTCCTGGTGGTTCTAGACACAGCATCTGTGATCACCCGGATCTCCCGGAGCCGAGGGACAGTAGGGTGCTCTCGAACTGGACAAGCAGTACATTCCAGAAGCACTGAAAAAAGTTCATCATAAATAAATAAAAATTGTCTATCAGTACCCTTTCGGGTTACATGCATATGTATTAAGTAGACTAAAGTGTTGGGATTGAGGGAGGTTGAATCTCCATGGCGGACCTGTCAGTCGCCAGAACTGTTGCTTCGCTTGTCCACAGACCTAGAGGCTGGAATTGCAGGTCTGACCACGGATGGAGCTCCAGTTTCCTATAAGCACTCATGACGAGAGGTTCATAATGAATAGAAAGAGAAAAATAGCAGATATAAAGGCCGATTCACACAGAACGCTAAGCTAAGATTTGCTCTGTTAGCTTTTTAGAAAAATAGCGGTCCGTGTATTTAAATGTGTTGGTTCACACAGAAAGCTAAGCTAAGCTAAGCTATGTCTTGATAAGCCACGCTATGTTTTTTCCGATTGCTGACCGGGCAATTTTTCCATCTCCCATCTTGAGCCATCTTAGGGGACGGCCAGACTGGACGAGCGAGCGAGCGACTGGGCGCGCGCG
>CABFWB010003854.1:0-18118 GCA_902151455.1 Timema bartmani | reverse complement strand
ATGTATCAAAGGGTGTTGTGAAGTACAGGATATGTATCAAAGGGTGTTGTGAAGTACAGGAGATGTATCAAAGAGTGTTGTGAAGTACAGGATATGTATCAAAGGGTGTAGTGAAGTACAGGATATGTATCAAAGGGTGTTGTGAAGTACAGGATATGTATCAAAGGGTGTAGTGAAGTACAGGATATGTATCAAAGGGTGTTGTGAAGTACAGGATATGTATCAAAGGGTGTTGTGAAGTACAGGATATGTATCAAAGGGTGTTGTGAAGTACAGGATTTGTATCAAAGGGTGTTGTGAAGTACAGGAGATGTATCAAAGAGTGTTGTGAAGTACAGGATATGTATAAAAGGGTGTTGTGAAGTATAGTAGATGTATCAAAGGGTGTTGTGAAGTACACTAGATGTATCAAAGGGTGTTGTGAAGCACAGATGTATCAAAGGGTGTTGAGAACTACAGGAGATGTATCAAATGGTGTTGTTAAGTATAGAGGATAGGTTAAGAATCACTGGTTTATAAACATTCAATGTATAAGTATAACTAGGGTGGCGTTCTCCCAGATACCCCCCTTGGGGCCCAGTCAATATTTTACCTGTCCCCTCTGTACTTACCGTTCCTGAGGACCTGGACGGGGTCACTGTCGTCTCCACTGTTGTAGCCGTGGATGATGACTACATTCTCGTGTTCAGGATTCCAACCGCTCGTTCTGAGCCAATCAGCTTCCGCGACGTTGATCTGTTTCCTCTTTTCAGAGTTGTCGCTGGAAAAATAAATGGTACGCAGCACCGCACAAACTTTCTAGCTCCTTTATCTGAATTATACTAACAGCTAGTAAGATATTTGAAACCAAATAATATACATTGTAGCAGAAACATATTGTGAAAAGAGGGCTATTTCTCTTCACCATAAAGAATAACAAACAACTTCCCATTTCCTAGACCTCAATTTTAAATATATATTTGTTTATATCTTGGAAACTATTAGTTTTATAAAATATGTTCCAAATAAAAGTTGTTTTTTAAATCCTACAACTTTTTACTAAAAGTTATTTTGTAACTCAAATATTTGCGGAACTATTCTCAAAATTAGAATTTTCTGTTTAAGTAAAATTTCATAAAAGTTATTTTGATGAACTATTTGGTTTTTAATGTTAGACAGTGCTTATATATGATTTTTAATCAAAATCGTTAAAGCCGATTTTTAGAAAATCGAGTTTTACTCTTTCGTCTTTTAATAAACTACCCTTAATTTTAGGGTTGGATGGATAATTTCAAAGGAACCTTTTGGGAACCTTATGTATATACAAAGAACAGAAGGTACCGCTATAGATCATTTTTCGGGCTCAATGGTTCATAAATCGTCAACATTAACCAAAATTTCGGATTCAATTTTTTTTTGCGATTGAAATATTTTTCTTTCCGAGGGGTCGCGACAAAATAAAAAGAGGGAGAAATATTTTATGTATAAAATATAAATCATTTCGAAGAAATAAATGTACTATTCGTTTCTCTTGAACGGCCCTTCAGGTACTGTACATGTTGAAATTAAAAAAAATAATTTTAGACAAAGCTTTTATCAACAATATTATTTATAGAACGTTTTAGTTTTCCTGTTAGCACTTTCAACATCAAGTCTATAAAGGACTTGTTCTAAAGAGCAGAGATTGGGAGGGTATTTGATAGGAAATACGCCCGTATTAACATAGAGGAAGGATGAATAAACAACACTGAACCAACCAATAGTGCAACTGGCTGAGATTCGAACCTAGACCACTCCATCAACGCCGATTGGTTGATATGTGAGGCTTGTGCACCCTAAGTCTACATCTAGTGCACTGTTGGAATGCTATATTAGATCATACACTCTATAAGGTTATATTTAGTGCACTGCTGGAATGCCATATTAGATCATACACTCTATAAGGGTATATTTAGGGCACTGTTGGAATGCCATATTAGATCATACACTCTATAAGGGTATATTTAGGGCACTGTTGGAATGCCATACAAGATCATACACTCTATAAGGGTATATTTAGGGCACTGTTGGAATTCCATACAAGATCATACACTCTATAAGGTTATATTTAGTGCTACCTCGTGTACAGGTAATAGTTGATATCAGGATCAGGACATTCATCATTGTTGTTCCCTCTACGCCAGACACAATCGCTGAAAGAAGTGTTACTGGAGATATTCCCAAAGAACAGGGCTTGGGTGATGGCGCCTTGAGCTTCTGTTACTGAGGACAAATACAAGATAGGTCCAAAACCTCACGTACATCATTTAATACACGACACATAAAATAAAATTATAGCCTCGAGTATATATTATAACCCCCAACAAAAACGATAGGATGATAACCTCAACATTTCAGCTGTCATTGAAACAGCTATTTTCAAGGATAAATATTGCCCTGTCACCATAATCACCCCACCAACCCCTCCCCTCCACACTACTTTATTTACGTCTAAACCATCAAATAATACTCCATTCAACCTTGCTGCATTTATTTTTTACATTTACGTGTAACTATGAGGTGTGATAGTTATATTTCTACTACTAGATATCAGTCGTTTCCATTTTTAACACATTGGTAGAATTTAAAATGATACATTCGATACTAAATAGATATTTGCTAGGAATATTAATTTTATCATGGAATAGTTAGACAATAGTTACTAGTTGCCGAGTATGAAAATATTATTCATATTCATCCACCTCGGTGGCGTAGTTAGCTAACGCGCTAGTTCCTTGCTAGGCTTGACTGATGAAGACGAGGAGATTGAAGTTCGAATCTCTCTCGGGTTAATTGGGGGTGGTTTTTCCTAAATTATTTTCCATTCTTCCCTCCACGCAAATGCGGGCTCACTTCCTCTATATTAAACCTTCACAATTCCCAACCCATTAGCGTAATTAATACATAAGCGTATTACCCGAACGGGTAGTAAGACGTGGTATTAAGTATTATTACTATTCATACTTAATAGGAAACTTATTTTTTATGGATAGCAACATTTTAGTATTTCACGGACAGAGCTACTTTTACAAAAATAAGTAAAAAATTCGTAGGGCCTACACATTATCTTATATTTCAATACATTTTATAACAATTGCTAACATAGGATTCCTAAATACGTGGATTAAATATTATAATATATCTTCTAGGTAGAGACAGACTTGATTGCTTACGGTGAAATATAACTTTCTTACATTTCATTACATAATACGTATAGTATTCCAGATTAAAAGGCATACGTGTGTCTACAAACTTCATTCTGAAATGAAATTAGACAGAACCCACTAATGCCAAATACATAATTAATACTACACGGTACTTAGGGCCATAGACAGGCAGACATTTTATTAATAAAGCGTTATAAGAAGTGACCTAACCGGTGGAGGGGGATTTACGGGTGGGTGGGGGTGGGGGGTAGGGAGCCATTTCCCCCTGAAATTAATCTTGCCCCCAAGAATACATTTACCTCCTATAAATTTATTTAGCTCCCTTTTATATGGTCGAATATTAAATGATTAAAAACAAGCTCCAAATAGCTTCTAAAGGCATCGAATTAGAATTTTAATAAATCAGTTGAGGACCGTTATAAATTATCTTCTAGGGGAATCATTACACCTTATCCATATTTTAAAATAATTCTATTCAGTCCACCTCACTACACTCTATCCCTATCTTGAGCTATGTCATGTTATATTCACACTTTATTTTCTAATATATCGCTATGTAATTTTTTTAAACTACCCAACATTAAACTATTATTTTTTTGAGGGTTTCAATAAAAATCAAAACAACATCCTGAGCATAGACATAGGTGTTTTCGGGTTATGGGGCAAATTAAACGTAAATATTCATCATTATCTCAAGGTAGAAACTTTTCACAGTACAATATTACAGGATAACTCCGCTTAGTCAACTATACTTTGTTCCACAAGTTTAGTCCAATGTTCATAGAAAGAGCCAAAATTCATAAAAAAAAATCACGCAAAAGAGACAGAGCCTGTGACTTGACTTGAAAATAGATTATATAGCATCGTTTCTAGCTGTCAGATATTCCTATGAGAATTTACTGAAAAATGTAAATATTTTTTTTATTTACTTGAGGTATATAACATGCACTTTCTGAACCGACTGATTATATCAGCACACGAGAATTTTCTATGAGCAAGAGCGAACGGGCCTACCAATTTTGCCGGGAAAGTTATTTTCACATACTTTCCAGGGTTCTTTTACGTGCTACAATCAACATGGGACGGACGGATTTACTTCCCCTTCAAAGGAAGTTGTGCTACGGATATTTATCTCTAAAGAAAAATCCGTCGACACCGGCTGGGTTTGAACTCATAAACATCGGGTCCTGAGGCGTTCAACAAATATTTGTTACAGTCTATACACTGCGCCTTAATTCCTGTTCGGTTTATACGTATATGTACTAATTACGCTAATGGTAATAGGGATTAGATAGGTTAGATTTATAAGAAGTGTACCCGCATTTGCGTGGAGGGAAAGTGGAAAACCAATTCGGAAAAAACCACCCTGAGTACACCCGACCGAGATTCGAACCTTGATCTCTCCGCCATAAGCAGTCTAGCCTCACCTAAGTGTATTTTGGCGATATTATTTGTTATTAGTTTGAAGATATAAATTCTACAGTTATATCTGGAATCTGATTTAGAATTGCTATAGAGGCGTCTAAAATATATTTGTGAGACTAATATGATGACTACATCCATATCGGGGTGGATGCGGACTAAGGCGTCAACTTCAGCTGGTTTGGTTAACGGTGACAAAAAAAAAGTTTGGGGGTTTGACTCTTGGCTGGGTGTACTGAGCGTGATTGTACCTAAAATGTTTCTCACTCTACTTTAACGTAAATGTGGATACATTTCTTCTAATATACAACTTATTACCTATTCCATTAGTGTTAATACGTGGCTATCCCTGCCGGAAAATTGAACGTGGTGCAATATAAAAAAATATATAATCATGGTGTGTATTGACTGAGAAAAAACTCTAAGAGACCCGGGTTCAATTACGAGTTGGGATAATGAAGATATTTATTATTTTCCGCCCGATTCGGTGGTTGAATGGTGTAAGGTGTCACCCTAGAAATCGACTGGCCTGCTGATTATGAGCAGATTGGGATTCAAATTCTTATCAGGTGTACTGAGGTGTTTATTCCTAAATTGTTTTCTACTCTCCCTTCACGCTAATATGGGTGCACTTCCTCTAAATTCAACCTGCCTTATACTTAGCATAGTGGCATAATTGGATCATGTGCGTAGGCCTATAACCCGAATGGCTACTGAGATGTGGTGAAATAAATGTTTTATCATTACTACAGTCTTACTAGTAGTTATGTGAGCATTAGAGCTCTCTCTATCTCCATTTTATTATTGTTTTAACATTTATCCTTGGATTTCAAGTTGATATTCTTTCTTGTTGATCACGTTACACTGAAAAAATTAATACTATATTTAATAGTACATTATATCCATAGAGAACAACCTTTGTTCACATGGTTTAAGGGGCTGGTCCCCAAACAAATGTCAAAATTTTTAAAAAAAACTGATGTGTCCGACCTACTGTTCAAAATTTTAAATTCAAATGGGACGAGCTAGTAAATAAAACACTTTTTTTTGAGTGGCTACCAACTTGAAGTGGATACCCAGATCAAAAAATTAAGTACTGTACATCCATCGTTCTACTTGGGCTCAAAGAATGCTCCTGCCAAATCTCGTTAAAATTGGTCGATGCATTTGACAGTAATCGTGAAACAAACATTCAAACACCGGACCGACGAAATGCCAAAAACGGTCGAGCTCAGGTTGGGATGTAGGGGACGCGAGAAATGGTGAGTGTTTTTGCAGTTTTTATAGAAATTTTTTTTTTGTCAAAATAAATAAAATATTGCTCTAGTAAAAATATAGAGTTTAATTTTCTTCACATGGTGATATCAACAGTTGCTAAATATCTGTCAAGGGTGTCCTGGAATTTAATTACAACTTTTTCTCTTCATTTAAAAAGTTTCTCATACGCTATGCTCATGACAAATATTCAACAACTGCTAAGGTCACCATTTTAAGAAAATTAATCTCTATATTTTTACTGAAGCAATTTTATTTATTTTTTTGCCAAAATAATGTTTTTTTCTATAAAAACTGCAAATACACTGCCCTTTTCTAACGTTCCCTACATATCCTCACAACATGACTCCACTACGCTCGATCAATAGATGCCTACAGAATGGTTAACCCGCCTCGGTGGCATAGTTGGCTAACGCGCTAGTCGTGTTGAGCTCGACCGCCGAGGACGGGAAGATCGAGGCTCGAATCTCGGTTGGGTGAACTGGGGGTGGTTTTTCCTAAATGGTTTTCCACTCTCCCTCCACGCAAATGCGGGTTCACTTCCTCTAAATTCAACCCTCCCAATTACTAATCCATTAGCATAATTAGTACTTAAACGTAAAACCCGAACAGGTAGTAAGACGTGGTGCTAAATATTATTATTATTATTATTATTATTATTACAGAATGGTTCTAGTGTGTAGGTCCCGGCACAGATTTATCTGATTGCCAAACCCTTCCTTCACCTCTGACAAGATGTGTATTAATCACAACTTGTGAATGTGAGGAATGCCAAGTCTCCACCGTGGTTCGGATTCCACGTTAAACTATAGGTCCTCCATTTCATCTCACAATCACCCTACCATTACACATTATCGTAAGTGCGTATAACCCGAACGGGTAGTAAGACGCGGTGCTAATAATAATAATAATAATAATCTAGTGTGTACTCACGTGCGGGTAAACAGGTAACCAGGAAGCAGAACAGGAGGACGTCACTCAGTTGTCCAAAAGCCCCCATGATCGTGGAACCCAGTCAGAGGACGACCGGATATTCTACCTCGAGCTACTGCTCTGTGTGAACGGTGAATCTGTCCTCACCTGAACCTCGTTATATCTTTGAGAGGTGGGAGGAGGTATAAGGGGAAACTGGGAGGATTTTTTTTCTCTAAACGGATCACTTAGCTCACCCGTCATGTTCCGGACATTCAATTGACTTGAGTACCATTGCCAACAAACGTTCTTCCAGGGCGACAAGGGTCAACCAACTCGCCCTCTGCGACTTTGTGTGTGTGGGATGTTTTTACAAACCGGGAGGTCGATTGCGCCTTAAGGCTCGTTCAGACACAGTATTTAGTCGAGGGGCAAGTAACCCACTTTTTACTAAACGGTTTAGTGAATAAAAATCCCGACACCTTAGCTCAGTCGATAGCATATTTGTCCACTAAGCTAAGGGTCCCGGGTTCGATTCCCGGCATGGCCGAAAATTTATCATTGGGAAAATGTGGGCTTACCCTTTCATGCTGCTAAATTAACGGCTGGGGATTGGATGTTGTGCCTGTCCTAGTCTTAAGCTAGATTATAAGACACATGAAGCTACGACAGGCCTAGCAAGCCGGTAGTGGAAAATATATGGTTTGAATAAAAAACTTACCCAGGTCACGGGCTGGAAACAGTAATGAATGTGAAGGTTTAGTGAGTAGAAAATTGTTCGGACTGGTACAGTTAAGCAAGCAGCCAGCTACAAGATGAACAGGCGCAGATGAAATCACACGGCACTGAATAATGTTACAGCAAATGTCACAACAGATACTATTAGAAAATATTCACATTTCCGAAGAAACAAATCATTTATGGGTTAGAAAATGGATAAGTAGAAGATCTTCAAGTATTGTCTTCACAAATAACTAGAATAAAGTAGGTCCTGCTGAATAAACTCGGAATGTCGGAAAGTTCTTTTGATTTATTACTGAACAAAATTAAATCTCGAATGGTTAGTAGCATATGGTGGGGGAATGTTACTCGACCAGAAAAATAAAATTGATCTACTCGAAAAAAAATCGTTCTACTAAACTACTAGACTAAATCTTACTGTCAGCACACGGTAAGTTACTAAATTATTCGCCACTAGACTAAATTACTGGACGTGTCTGAACGAGCCTTTAGAGCCGTAGTTCCTAACCTATGGTACGCGTACCCCGGGGGCTACGCTAAGGATACAGACTATTTGTCCCTGATGTTCGGTAAAGTCCTTAAGGTAAGACCTACTTTAAGTTTTAATGTAAGTTTAAATTTCCTTTATTGTAGGGCTGAACAAAAGTCACAAGACATATAATAGACCAGCACTGAAAAATACATAACAAGAAGACAACATGTAGAATAATTTACCCACTTCAGTGGCCAAATATTCTAAGGTGTCACTCTCGTATTAGACTGGCCTGCTGAAGATAGGGAGCTGGAGCTCGAATCCTGGTTGGGTCTACTGAGGGTGGTATTTCCTTAATGGTTTCCCACTCTCCTTCCACGCAAATTCGGGTTTATTACCTCTAAATAAAATGCTTCCTTCCTCATTCCAACCTCATTAGAAAAATTATCATATGAGCGTTTAACCTGAACAGGTAGTTAGACGCGGGAATAAAAAAATATACATAGGGAAGTAGTACTTATTATGGCTGAACAAAAATTTAAATTAGTAAATGGAAAAACTAACTTGATACAGTAAAGTTAGTGATTAAAATCCTAAACTATTGGAATTGTTTGTATTAAACCAACAAAAATTAAAGGTATTTAAAAAAAACATGTTTTAGTGAATAACATAACATAGTTAACGTTATTAGTTTATATAAAGACAATACCTACTCACTCGCTCATCACTGTATATTCCTAGCCCCTCCCTGCTCCTGGAAACCTGAAATTTGGCGTGAAGGTTCCTTTTAGGTCCTAGACAAGAGATAAGACGGGGCTTTGCGAAGTTTGACCTCTAAGGTGTGAAAAGAGGGGTTGAAAGTTTTCAAAATTCACAAATGTATCTTTTGAGCCAGTAGACATAAAGCCTTAAAATTTAAAATTAAGGTTATTTTCTAGAATTGGGCTTGGTGATTTTGAAGATTTAAAACAATATCATCCTCTAAGNCACTGTATTCCCTCAACCCTTGGGGCTTAAATTTGAAATTTTGCTTAGATGGAAGATAGCGGGATTGCCCCATACAACCAGATAAATCTAAAATTATGAAATTTTGAAATGGGGCTTAAGTTAATGGGGGCTTATAATTTTAAAATAATAATAATAATAATAATAATAATAATAATAATAATAATAATAATAATAATGATAATATGAGATATAAAATTTAAATTTGGTAGAGGGACAGATAAAGAAGTCGTAAGATTTGAAATTTCCAAGAGTGAATTAGTGAAAAAGGGTTGGGGGGGGGATCCAAAATTTCAAAAATAATGGTAAACAACTATTACCCAATGTGGTAGAAAACTGAAATTTGACAGGCAGGCAGGTAAAAAGACCACTCCAAATAAATATTAACGGCTGAAAATTGTGACTTTTGTAAATATGGAGTGGGAGCAAGGAAGGCCCTAAAATAAAAAAATAAAACTTTTAGTTGTGGTAGGAAATTTAAATTTGGCAGGTGGGTAGGACAAAAATTTAAATTATAAATACTTTCTCCGTCTGCCCCCACTGATTTTGAAGTGACAGTGACCGAAAATGCCTAGAAATAAATGGTCACTTTAAACTTCGTGGCATATTTATGAGGGTCACGTGGACATGACATATTAATGGCGGCCGCTCTTATTTGGTAGCTGAGTATTGAAACAAAATGTTTGAATAAATCCAGAGCTATCATTGATTATGTGTGTCCATTTAAAAGTTGTGTTTAATATTCTCGTTAATGTATCTATACCTTTTTATTATGCCTAAGGTGAGATAATGTTTTACCTGAGTGACATGAGACGTTTTTAAATGTTTTTTTTACCGAGATGAAATATGTAAATTGGGTTTTTGTTGACTGGCATGTAAAATATATCAATAAATATGGTTGAAGAAGCATTTCAGTTTTTTTAAAACATCAGTACGACTTGAAAGAAGCGTTTTAATTTATTCATTTAAAAAATGAAGTTTTATAATAGTTAAAATAAGTGTTTAAGAATAAGTAATCAGTGCAAGCTAGTTAGACAACATCGGGAAATGGTAAGTATAATTGATAACTTTTTTTTCAAAGCTCGTTTTGTTCAAAATTATTAATTTTCAAGAGAAGGGTTTTTGTATTTTAACAGGATACAACAAGTATTTCAATATTAAAGTTTATTGATCATCTAATATTTATAAGAATATATTCAAACATATTTACATTAATCAAAAGTGACATCTTTGTCAAATATCACTTTAAAGCTAAATAAAAAATTAATATTTAATTGAAAAAGAACTTCATGATAAATTTAATTTCACAGAAAGAATGTTACGCAAATAAAATATATGAAACAGCTTAAAATTCAATTTTTTGACAAAAGATTGTTTTGGAAAAATGGTCCCCAATTAGATCGAACATTTTATTGTTATTTTAAAGTTATTTTTGTGTGTGAGATTTAGTATAAGTGCCTTATCTATTAGTGACTTAAGCTCTTTAATCTAAGAGAACAATATTATTAATATAAATTCTAAGGAAACGCGGTGATTCGAATCCTTGTAATATACACTGATGGGTTATTTTCTACGTGGAATTGTTTCATCTTCTTCTCATGCGAATGTTGGTGCACATGTTCTAATCTGTCCTTAACCCTCTCCTCAATATCAAGTTTTCAATAACCCTTGTGTTTAAATAATAATAGTAATAATACCTTTACCAAGATTCATCAGAGCGATGGAAAATAAAACATTTTATGGATATATTTTTTAACGTGGCTTCTTTGGTTTTGAACTCCAGCCTTCAGACTCATAGTCAAGCACAATATCAGTACTACAACACAACGGTTTGACCATTTGATTTGATCGCGGCTGACCAAATGATCAAACTATTTTAATCCTTATTCTATCAATTTTAAATTAAAAAATATCAATGTAAATTTAAATTTAAATTATAAACTGAGCAAATTGCGAGACGAGGTCTTATTTGACAGAGATCTAACGGGACGCCAGTTAATGCCAGTATTTTAACTTTTTATTTTAACAAAAACTATTTTAAACCTAATATATTAAATATTGTTTCAGTATATACATTTAGTTAGTGTTTAAATGGTAAATATAGTTTGAAAGTTAAAGTTTTCCACCATGAAAGGTAAAAACCCACATATTTTGGTTGATAACTAAGACCTAAATGCCCGGAAAACAAAAGGCAACTGGTTCAGGGGTGTAGAATGGATATTTGTTACTCAAATGATGTAATTAAATGGGTGGGAGGGGGGAGGATAGGGGCACAACAAAAATGATATGTTTATTTGTATTTTCCCCCTCCCCCATTTGTTCTCCTACTTCCGGAGAGCTTCACCCAATAAACTTTATAAGCCCACTTGGTTTCTGGCATTTATGAATTTCTACTAGAGTATTCTCGCGCTATTTGCTGCTACGCTAAATCATTGTATACTTTTGGTACTTTTTTTTACATGTTTTATTATTTAAAAAATACATATAGTTTTTATAGATCATTGAATTTAAATTTTATTTTCATGCAGCCACGAATTAGATATAATAATAACTTGAAACGATGATTATAATATGTTTAATATTCTGCATCAGTAAAACGTTGAAGTAAAGTATATATGTTTCGTTATTTTACCGCTAGATCGCATAGAGCATTTCTATCTTCTTCTCAACGTCACTAGAACTTATGGTCACGACACTTACAGAACTAAACCACTTTATTGGTGGCAAACCCATTTAGATCTGTTTTTATGTTGGCAATAAATGTCAAAAATAATGTATTTCTTCTTTTTGTAGGTGAGAGTGTAGTGAAATTTGCTAACATTCTAGATTGGTATTTAATGTGAACTTTATTTAATCATCTGATTACATCAGCACACTAATTACAAACAAACTTAGAGCTAACTCTATAACCTAGGACAAACACAAAAACCAGCCCTCCTCCAACCATTGAAAATGATACGCTGTTATCATAATATAACCCTGACCTACCGTGTCAAAGCTATCACGTCACTAGAGCCTTCTGTTGCTGAGCCAACCATTAACATTTTGAGAGATTAAAATATTAGGGTGGGTATGTAGGGGCCGTGAGTTGAAAGTAATGTTTGTGCAGTTTTCATAGTAAAACATATTTTTGGTCAAAATAAATCAAATATTGCTCATATACAAACATAAAGCTTAATTTCCTTCCCATGGTGATATCAACAATTGTTGAATATCTGTAAAGGCCCAAGGGTGTCCTGTAATTTAATGACAACTTTTTCTCTTCATTTAAAAAGTTTCTCATCTAATACCGCTAAACTCTTAACAGATATTCAACAACCATTGGCATCACCACGTGAAGAAAATTAAACTGTGTTACTTCTAGAGCAATATTTAATCTATTTTGCCCCCCAAAAAAGTTTTTCTATAAGAACTTCAAAAATATTACCCTTAACTCGCATTCCCTACATACCAGCCTTATGTTAGTATAGTAAGATTTTGGTAGATACAACAGTTTAGAAAATATTAGCATATTATTTCTTTACCTTCTTCGGTGGGCACATGGTCTATGGCGTAACTCACGCAATAGACCGGACTGCTGTTGCCGGGGATATCGGGGATATTGAGGGTGGTTTTTCCAACATGGTCTTCCATTGTAAACCCTGGTACACTTAATATATATTCAATATTCATCATCCTGAATACATTAGCGTATTTAGTACATCGTATAATCCAAACGGGTAGTAAATCGTGGTGCTAAAAAAAACCCATGAAATGTAATAAAATAGTACTTTTGTCTTCTGATGATTAAAATCTAAAAGAAAAGCAATCTCGAATTAAGGTTCTAAAAACTGGTTTGCCCGATGTTTCAAAGACTGTTGGAAAGCGGCGTCAAACCAGATCCTGCGATTTAATGTTTTTATTGACCTGAAAGTTGATAAAGGTCAGTCCAGCCTGGGGGCTTGAACTCTGTGACCTTGAATGTGACCCCGATATGGACATAGGAGGCGTGTCGATGATCTTGAGGACTGGCTGATCCGGCAGAGCTAGACGGTGAATAATTAGCACGCCTGACTCTTGCCAACCTAGGTTCTAGTCCAACTGGATGCACTCGACGTAGCGGTTTACTTGTATCGATGGTTAGGCAGGCCCAGGTGTGAACCTCATCTCATCTGTTTGTTGTAGTAAAGAGGAGTTTGGTGTGCGAATTCCTGGCTCTGTGTTTACTATTCAGGTTAAAAATTAAATTCAATCTTTCTCTGCGCAAATGCAAGTACATTTACTCCAAGATTCTACCTTCCTCATCCATAGCCCATTGGTTTAACTATGTGGATAGCTCGGGTGGGTAGTAATACGTGGTACATAAGATAAAACCCACATAAACAGTATAGTTTCCCATCCTACCACCAGGCGAATGCTAGTACAGATTATGGACGATAGTGACTGAACTTAGAGCTCAATTTTCAAAAGAAGGACCTTTTTATGGTCAACATTGGTAACATTGTACTATATTATCATTGTTATTTTATAGGTATTGATAATATCTATAAAAAGTGACAGTTGTAGATAGCATGGCTTGACGTATGAAAGTAGATCTAGTAACTTCTATAGCTGTCAGATAAGGTTCTTGCTAAGGAATTTGGACTTAAAATATCTCTAAGCTGACAGACGTTTAAGTTTCTCGCCGAACAATATCAGACCATCCTCCCTGCACTCTACCGGCTGGAATTCTAACCAAATATCACTCAGAGATCAATGCTTTTGGACGTGGCAAGCTCTACGATGGGTTAGATGCTCTTTGTAAAATTCTGTTCTACAGATTCATAGGTCCCGGTTTCAATCCCTGGAGCTTTCCGTTTTTTCTGTGAATCAGTGGGTTCAACAGTGTTTAACTCAGCTACCTGAGAACCAAATGAGGATCTTCTTGAATCAAAAAGTTACGGCTCTTGTCTAGAAAAGTGAGATTAAACGCCAAAGGGAATGCAGACCACATGGCACCCTCTATTTGCAGGAGTTGACACTATCTTCGCCAACATAAGGTGGCTGATCGGATGGTTAGGCCTGATTGTGCGTTGATGCCATGAAGATTTTGTATTAGGTTCTGTAAGTGTTGGTAGTGAGTTATTAGTAATCAGGTATACAATTATTAAGGATTAAAGTTCTCCAAAAATGTCTGCAAAAAGAAGTATAAGAAGACACAAATTTTTTATGTGTGCTCAAATAAAGATTCTTGAATTCTCTTTTGAATCTTGAGTTCAAATTTGAATCCTCGAATCTTTAACAATGTACAATTTTAGTTAAAGTCAAACTATTTAAAATTGAATTATAAGAAAAAGGTGGTTTAATCCTTAGTGCCAATGAATAAATGCTATCTGGTTTGTCATGTATATTACGTCACAAGCAACAAAGAGAACGCTTTTTTTTTTAAGTAACTTAATTCTATCAATACATGTTTGTTCCTTTCTGTTATTTTGTTACCCTCCCAACTATAAAAGTCTGAATAATTTAATTTACCAATTGAAATGGTTATATCAAGTCAAGATAATTGTATTTGAGATAAGTTATTTGAGATTTTTACGAATCCCGAATCTTGGATTAGAGCTTCCCGTCTCTAGACTTAATACTTATTATTTAACTGGTGAATTCGAAGCTGTTTTATGATGTGGGTTGCATATTAACTTGGCGCACGTAAGCAATCACTCTAAGTACTGACAAACGTATACACCAATGTATGAAATTGAAAGAGAGGGAAGAAAATGAGAAGTTCACCCTGCTGATAACACTTTCCCTCTTCCGCTGACAAGTATTTACTCTCACTCTACTATTTGCGCTTAGACAGCATTGACTTGGATTTGAAAATTATATTTTTCTTGTTTCATATTATAGATATATTATAAATGTTTGCATAGACATTTTTAAACTACATTCTGACAGGAATATTCCTACCGGCCCTTTAGCCATGATGATGATGATGATCATCATCATCATCATCATCATAATCAACAACAACAATTTCCAGCCTGTGGCCGGGTCAGTTTATTAAAATCCTTCCATCTTCCTTTATCCTTCCACCATTCTTCTCCTCTCACTTGCAAACTTTCTGCTATCTGCTCCTCCCATCTCTTTCTTGGCCTCCCTTCTGGTCTTTTTCCTACATACTTCATTTCCATAATTTTCTTTGGTATTTTCTCCTTCTCCATCCTCATTACATGCCCATACCGTCTCAGTCTTGCTTCCTCTACTATCTCATGTTTTCCCTGTACTCCAACTCTTTCCCGGATAACTTCATTCCTAATCCTGTTTCTCCTTGTGACGGGTAACTGCTCCTCACAAACCTCATTATTCCCACGACTTCCACTTTCCTGGTCTCTTACATTCAATGTCCATGTTTCTGTTACATGTGACAATAGGTACAAAGTACACCCTATTCAACACTTCCTTACACTCCAAGGGCACTTCTCTTCTCCATAGCAGGTCTCTTACACATATATAGAACTCTCCCTGCTGTCCTCTTCTCATTAAATCCTCTCTACTTCCACCATTCATCTCAATCACGCTTCCAAGATATTTTACGTTTTATACTTTATCTCAGCTCTGTCTCAATCCAATTTTATAGCTTTACTTGGTAGGCTGCATCCTCTTCCTTGTCATTACCATCATTCACATTTTGCCGTGTTAAAAATTTCATTCTACTTTTTTTAATTTCCGTAGCTGTTGCTGTACTTCCTCTTCCCTCCCTCCTCATACATCATTGCTTTCATTCTTTCCTCTACAAGTTTTCCTACCACTTTATTCATGACCATTTCCATTACCATTACAAACAGTAGTGGTAAGAGGGCATTCCTCTACTTCACTCCACTTTTAATTTGGAACCCCTCCGTCCTCCCACTCACCGTCTTAACACAACTCATGTTATCCTCATACTTACATGCTTTTAACTCTCATTATAACTCCTTTTTACACTTAGGTCTCCTCCATCGCTGTCCAAACTTTATTTATATTCACGATATCGATGCCCTTTAGTGAATAAACGAAATAACTTAAGGTGTAGAAAGTAAAAAAAAACATATTTATAAAAATACTAGTTCAAGATAAAAAATAAATGGTACGGAACTCCGCACGGACTTTCTCGCTCTATTGTTTAAAAATGGAGATATTTACTCAAGACTCGTAGTTTATGTGAAACGAAATAAAATACACTAGCAAACCCAAGCATAAATTGCACTATACTTACGTAAAACATTTTTTGAGTCCCGGTCTTAAATTTTATAATTTTAATTTTTAAAGAATTAATGTCTTCATTTGTATGTGTGTATCAATAAAAAATATCGATTTTGGGTCCACAGGGGTCAACACTTCGTATTCAAATTTCGACTTCCGGTTGAAATTTTAACATTTTATTAGGTGTTGCACATCTTCAGGTAATCGTATTGCTATTTAATTCTTAATTTATAAATTTTGACCAATAAAAAAGGTAAATATAGACTATTGAGTCTAAAATGGAGATAGATCACTGTTGTACAAACATTTCTCCTAAGAGGTTAAAGGAAAAACAACAAACTTTTTGAGATACTTACTTATATTTAATTACTCTATGGCATTACAGAATTATTAGGTAGTATCTCTTTACAACTAAAGCTCACAAAATTGTATTAATATATTTGCAAATATCTCAGAAACTGTTGGTTTTATAAAAAAAATTATTTTATTTAAAGTTTTTTATTTTTAATAGTACTACAATTTTGCAATGATAAGTTATTTAGTATCTCAAATAGATGTGGAGATACGGAAATTTCCACTTTTATAAATTACCCTAAAAGTAATTTTCATGGGAAAATGAAAATAGACAGATTATTTATAATCTTAATCAACGCCTAGATACGAATTTTAATCAAAATCGTTAGAGCCTATTTTGAGAAAACCGAATTTTTATCTTTTCGATTTTTACTAACCTACTCTTTATATTGGGGTTAAAAAGACACATAGACAGACGGCATTGCAAAAAACACTTTTTAGGGTTTAGGGGTTCATGAGACAGCGACATCCATTAACATTTCGGGTTAGATTATTTTTGCGGTCGCAATACTTTACCTTTAGTCCTCGAAAAGTTTAAAAAATATATATATGTGTATAGATTTAAAGTTATTGGTTTTATAAAAATAGTTATCTCATAAAATACCTGTATTATAAATAGATCTACATATTTGCGGTGATAAGTAATTTAATATCTCAAATAGTTTCGGAGATATAATAAAAAATGAGAATTTACGCATCAGACCGGAACCCTTAAATTAATTTTGATGAAATATTTAGGGTAGCCATTTTGTTTGTAACATCTATAAATGTTTAGAAATAAAATTTAATCAAAATTCTTACAGACGATTTTGAGAAAATGAGCTTTTTCTCGTTTTGCCCTTCAGTAAACTACCCTTAATTTTAGAGTTAGATATCCTATTCTAAAAACCCTCGGGGCAACCCTATGAAAACCCTAGATACCAAGTTTAAGCTCAATCGGTAAAATAGTTTCGACTCTAGTCGGAGGTACAGACAGACAGGCGGAGATTCAAAAAACACTTTTTCGGATTCGGGGGGTCATGAAACGTCGAGATTCATCAAAATCTCGAGTTCGATTTTTTGACGATCACAATAGGCCTACTTTCTATACCTGTAAGATAGTGAGAAAGTAAAAATTGTTACAATGTAAGGGTATTTTTAGATTTATCGAATAATTAATGGTTTTTGTTTCAATGTTATATCTTTAAAACTCAACGAATAAAACCTGAATGCATTCACACGGGAAATTCTTTCTTGACTTACCGACCACGTTAAAGGTAAACAGGTTCAAATAAAAAACCAATAATGTTCAAATTATCTGAAACCACCTTCAAATTAATTTATTGAGAGCTTTCAGTGTATAAATAGTTGAGATTATAAAATATGATCCAATAGTAGCTTAGTGTGATTTTGGTAGGAAAAACATTTAGAAAATACAAACATATTTTTTTGTTGTTAACATTTATAATATTTTAATATATTATTTGTGTTAATTTATAGGTACAGTGGAGCGTCGTTAATCCGGATCGATCGGGACCGGGACCCATCCGGATTACTGAACTGTCCGGATTTT
>CABFWB010003853.1:0-57241 GCA_902151455.1 Timema bartmani | reverse complement strand
GTCCATACCCTTCATCCTCATCCTTTATTAAGACAGTTATCTTACTCCATCAAGAGACTATACTTAGCTTTGGAGTGCTTTATGAGCAAAAGAGTGCTTTATGAGTAAAGGAGTGCTTTTATCAGGTGAAATAAGCTATGTAGACACTTAGGGTCGGCCCCTCTCATTCATGTAATCTCCCCTCCCCTATACTATGTCAACGGCATCGATCCACAACTGTTTGTAGAAGCAAACCCTAACTTTTAACTTACGCTCTAGCTACGCAGCGTCCGACGACCTCTCCGAGATACGCGCCAGGATGAGACTTTTTTTAAAGTTATTGAGCGTAAAATCCTCCCTTGTTAGGTCCACCCTTCATATCTTGGAGCAAGTACGTTCTGGGATTCGATACGATAGTGTTACGTATCTTGAACAGTTCTACCTTCCTTCTTTAATATGTTATTATAAGGAAGAACAAGCGTTAATCAGCCTCTGATATGTATTTATATACGTTGGCCGTTCTCTGATGTGTGATTATAAGGGATTAAATATCGTTGAGCGTTCTCTGATGTGTGATTATAAGGGATAAATATCGTTGAGCGTTCTCTGATGTGTGATTATAAGGGGAAACAAACGTTGGCCGTTTTTTAATGTGTGCCTATAAGAGGGTTGTTATAATTTTACCCAGTCCAATAAAAAACCACCTGGGTTTTATTTATTTTTTAAACACTTATTATATTTAGCATATAAAGCAAGTGTCTAATTAATTTTTGAAAATTGTCTGCCATTCTGTTGAAAACCTTTTGGTTCAAACCCAATAATAATACATTGATTTGTATATGGTGTTATACACAAGTTTTGAAATTACAGATTTTATACAATAGACTAAGCCAGGGGCGGATCCAGATCCTTTTCATAGGGGGGTTATAATTATAAATAACATAGTTACTTACAATGTTAAATTTCTGTTTAACGCCATTTAATAGTTTCTCATTCATATTGGATCTTATGTATTTTTTAAACCGTGGTCATCCTCCCCAATATTGTAAAATCAGATAGTTTTTATAAATCATTTGAAGTGACCCTCCTTCAACAATTTTTGAAAAATGATTCATTCTAGAAGCTTTGAATAGTCTTCACCTGGATTTTTTTTAAATTAGATTATTTTACAAGCCATTTAAAGTATTTCTCATCCAGACATTTCTGAAATTTGGATGCCCTTCAAAGCTATTTAGAGTGACCCCTCACCTTAATTTTTTTATGATAGTTAGATACCTCTAGAAAATAATATTTGAAATGGTCTTCTACCGACCAAATTTTGAAAATTCCATTATTTCAGAAACTAGGTGGTCCTCGCCTGAAAATTCTTCAAAATGACATGCATCTAGAAGCTATTTGGAGTTTGATTTAAGGCCATCTTTCTGTTTCATATTTGATATTATCAGAGGATTTGAAATATATCCAAGGGGTAATTTATTCAAGGGAGGGGCAAAGTATTTACAGGGGGCAGAGTCTCTTACAATTCCACCGCTCCTGCTGTCCACACATAATCTATATTCGGTATTCGTGCACAAACTGCTCTCAGGCTATTATTAGTCTTCTTTGATGTGTGGTAGTCTACAGTCTCTACGCGGAACAATGTTCGTTACTCGCTATGCACAACAAATATTAGTACATGAAAACGAATATTTTCTTCACACTTGCGTGAGTCATATCAAACATTGATTAATCATAGATGAATAATGCACGTGTGGACCCGGCTTAAGAGGTGTCTGCGCGTAAACAGAAAAAAAAGTGTATAATTTATCTGTGTTGTATTTTCTTTCTAAAATTTGTAACTTTCATTTTGTTTTTTGCATTAATTTTCTAACTTTCATATGGGGGGTTAACTGACCCTTTGACATCCCCCCAACCCCAGAATCCGCGCCTGGACTAAGCTATAACATATGTTTTAATTGGTTGAACAAAATAATATGTTCAGCTAGCAACTCACTTGGTACGCGCACTGTTGCTAGGCCCTAGAAATAATACTTTGTCAAAAAAGCAAGTGAGGTAACAAAAGTTCTTACCTTTTACCTTTAACTAAAGAAAGCAACCAATCAATTCTGCATCTGGCTTGCCAGTAATTTGATGCTTGGTCTCCCCTTCCCCCTACCCTTTCTATTCCTTCTACACAAACAGTCCTTTTTTTTAACCTGCTAGATTATACAGTATTGTTGCCAAGAATTACATTGTTGCATTATTGTTTTCCTTTATTATGTCTTCTTATTACGCCTTTCGTTATTAAGTTAAAATTAAAATATGTCTCAATGGATCCCGAATAATTAATATATTTGAATTATTGGTTTAATCAGATAATATACACGATATCTTTAACCAAACATTAAAAACCTAATAAAACCCAAAAAACAATAACAATATAACCCAACTGTGTTGGGTTTTTTTTAAAAATAGCCCTGTTTTCTTTCAACCCTGCTTATTGGTGATAATACAACCTGTTGTGGACCGGTCTCGGTGAACCCTGTTACTCAGGGTGAGGGTAAACTAGTGTGAGGTGCAAGGGGTCGTGAGTTCAGGCCATTACTTTCACCATTTTTAATAGAAAACAAAAAATGTTGGCCTAAAATAAATAGAATAGTTGGAATTATGTTGATAAGAAATTAAATTGTAAGTTAAATTAAAAATTATTTTTTTTCTAGTTTGTTGTATTACAAAATTTTCTTCCCCTTAAAACATTCAAAAAGAGTTTAACAATGCATACACCTGTAAGAATTAATGTTGACAGTAAATTAACAATATTATTACTAATAAATACACTAAATAGAATAAATATAAATTTGAATGTTTAAGGCAAAAACCAATTTTAATACAAAAAACTAAAATTATATCTAATTAAGTTACCTACTTTCTGCATTTGAGCTTACTTTATGTAGAAAATCAGACTAAATGTACGGTCTTAACTGGCGGCATAAAGCCACAACCCAGTCGCCCCGCCGGTGGCTGTGATACCAAGGATAGCTCTTAGTAACCGACTACACGTCCATCACGGACTCAGACTTTAACAAATATGAGTGAGAATGCGCCTGAGCACGGGACGATATCTAGATAACTCAGTGGTAGAACTGTGGCACGCTAAGCCAAATGTCCCCAATTCGACTCCCGTGTAATTTTTCAATTTATTCTTCAAATATGGTTAAGATACGGCTGGTTTTCGTAATTATAATCATTCATCTCCCCCCCCCTCCCCCAAGCTTCGCCTTATATTTATATTTAGTTGTGGAGTGTTGCTTTCTTAGCTCTTCATACATTTTTTGCGCATATTTATTTTGCTATAAAAACTTCAAAAATACTGCACTTGGCTTGCAATCTCTACCAGCCCACCTTAAAGTTGTGAACATGGCGGCCTTGATCTCACACAAAGAAAATAGGTTTTCCAAAATAATTAACTATCCATCCATTAAGGAGAAGTGTTTGTAACTGTGTAGTTTTCACAGATTGATATGAAGCATCCGTAAAGGTTATTTCTCTCTTTTTCTTTAATACTAATCAATCAAAACCAAGGTCAACTGTCAGAATTAGTTTTTGTTTGGGAAAATCACAATGAATGAAGGAAATAATTAACACAATAAAAACAGAAGATAAGTTCAATGCCACGACGAATTGCATGTGCTCGTAGAATGAACATGTTCAGCCCGTATTTTAAGGTGGCGGAGGGTTGGGATTTAGCGGAGGGTTACAATCCATATTTAAGTCGGTGGAGGGTTGAAATTTAGCGGAGGGTTACAGTCCATATTTTGCAGTCTTTACGACGAACACTTTTTTTGGTCCAAATACATCAAATATTGCCGCAGTAGTTAAATTTATTTTTATTTTATGCACATAATACTAATCTTAAAATACTCACTTATTATTATTATTATTATTATTATTATTATTATTATTATTATTATTATTATTATTAGCACCGCGTCTTACTACCCTTTATAAGTGAGAACAAGTATTAGTCGTTCTCTGATGTGATTATAAGTGAGAACAAGCGTTGGTCGTTATATGATGTATGATTGATTATTAGGGCTAGGATTTTGATGATTTTACATCTTTTTTTGGCAAACCTGGAACGTTGTTTAATTGTATACAAATGTGTTTCATAAAAAAAACTTCGCTGATTTAAGTAGCTTTGTTAAGGCAATTTTTGTTTCTGCATTTTTCCATGTTTTTTCGCGAATATGGCATTTTTAGAAGTTTATGATATGTGCTTATTAGGGATCAAAAGCTTTGGTCCGTCTCTAATATGTGTTAATAAGTGTGAACAAGTGTTGGTCGTTCTCTGATGTGTGCTTATTAGGGATCAAAAGCTTTGATCGGTCTCTAATGTGTGTTAATAAGCGTGAACAAGCGTTGATTGTTCTCTGATGTGTACTTATAAGGGACCAAAAGCTTTGATCTGTCTCTAATGTGTGTTAATAAGGGTGAACAAGCGTTGGTAGTTCTCTGATGTGTGCTTATAAGGGTGAACAAGTGTTGGTAGTTCTCTGATGTGTGCTTATTAGGGATCAAAAGCTTTGATCGGTCTCTAATGTGTGTTAATAAGCGTGAACAAGCGTTGATTGTTCTCTGATGTGTACTTATAAGGGACCAAAAGCTTTGATCTGTCTCTAATGTGTGTTAATAAGGGTGAACAAGCGTTGGTAGTTCTCTGATGTGTGCTTATAAGGGTGAACAAGTGTTGGTAGTTCTCTGATGTGTGCTTATTAGGGATCAAAAGCTTTGATCGGTCTCTAATGTGTGTTAATAAGCGTGAACAAGCGTTGATTGTTCTCTGATGTGTACTTATAAGGGACCAAAAGCTTTGATCTGTCTCTAATGTGTGTTAATAAGGGTGAACAAGCGTTGGTAGTTCTCTGATGTGTGCTTATAAGGGTGAACAAGTGTTGGTAGTTCTCTGATGTGTGCTTATTAGGGATCAAAAGCTTTGATCGGTCTCTAATGTGTGTTAATAAGGGTGAACAAGCGTTGGTTGTTCTCTGATGTGTACTTATAAGGGATCAAAAGCTTTGATCGGTCTCTAATGTGTGTTAATAAGGGTGAACAAGCGTTGGTTGTTCTCTGATGTGTACTTATAAGGGATCAAAAGCTTTGATCGGTCTCTAATGTGTGTTAATAAGGGTGAACAAGCGTTGGTTGTTCTCTGATGTGTACTTATAAGGGATCAAAAGCTTTGATCGGTCTCTAATGTGTGTTAATAAGGGTGAACAAGCGTTGGTTGTTCTCTGATGTGTACTTATAAGGGATCAAAAGCTTTGATCGGTCTCTAATGTGTGTTAATAAGGGTGAACAAGCGTTGGTTGTTCTCTGATGTGTACTTATAAGGGATCAAAAGCTTTGATCGGTCTCTAATGTGTGTTAATAAGGGTGAACAAGCGTTGGTTGTTCTCTGATGTGTACTTATAAGGGATCAAAAGCTTTGATCGGTCTCTAATGTGTGTTAATAAGGGTGAACAAGCGTTGGTTGTTCTCTGATGTGTACTTATAAGGGATCAAAAGCTTTGATCGGTCTCTAATGTGTGTTAATAAGGGTGAACAAGCGTTGGTTGTTCTCTGATGTGTACTTATAAGGGATCAAAAGCTTTGATCGGTCTCTAATGTGTGTTAATAAGGGTGAACAAGCGTTGGTTGTTCTCTGATGTGTACTTATAAGGGATCAAAAGCTTTGATCGGTCTCTAATGTGTGTTAATAAGGGTGAACAAGCGTTGGTTGTTCTCTGATGTGTACTTATAAGGGATCAAAAGCTTTGATCGGTCTCTAATGTGTGTTAATAAGGGTGAACAAGCGTTGGTTGTTCTCTGATGTGTATTTATAAGGGATCAAAAGCTTTGATCGGTCTCTAATGTGTGTTAATAAGGGTGAACAAGCGTTGGTTGTTCTCTGATGTGTACTTATAAGGGATAAAAAGCTTTGATCGGTCTCTAATGTGTGTTAATAAGGGTGAACAAGCGTTGGTTGTTCTCTGATGTGTGCTTATAAGGGATCAAAAGTTTTGATCGGTCTCTAATGTGTGTTTATGCAGGAGAACAAACGTTGACCGCTCTTTATTATTTGATCAGTGTGGCCAGTCATATCAAAGGTAAGGCGCATTAATCCCTCATAAAATTTTGCCGGTCACACAACACTTCATCTTGTCGGCCATTTACCCAAGAACCAGCTGTCGCTTTATTTGTTTTATACCTCCTACGGGTCTAATTAGAAACAAATTGCAAGATGGAGGACCAAAAGGGAATGTTGGCGTTACATCAGGGGGGGATTTATAATTTGAAACGTCAGTCTGGTTAGAGGAATAATCTATAATAATAAACATAAAAATAATTAATAAAAATGATGAGGTGCAGGTGTTACAGGCGGGAGAGCAGTTTATTTTAAATTTGTTCTATACCCTTCGCTTCTTTGTTGACATAAAGAATAAATAATAAATAAGTTAACATGTTGTGACAACATATTGAATAGCTTACATGGTAGACTTAAAAAATTACGATGATTATTAAAAAATAATAGAGCATTAAAAGTGTTGAGTGGGGGTCCCCAGACGGCTTCCAACTTCAAGGTCAATCAGGTACAATCAATATTAATAACAAATGAACCTCTTGATTTGTAATTTTTCCATCAATAGTTTATATAAGATAAGGACATTTATTTTTGCTTCGCTTCTTATTAACCGTCCGGGTTACATGTAATTAATTGGTTAAAGGAAAGATAGATATAGTTTAGAAATAATGGACACACATTTGCTTCGAGGTATAATGGGAAACCACTTAGCAAAATACTCGATACACCCAGTCAGGATTAGAGCCCTGACCTCCTAATCACCGGTAAACTATACTAGACGAACTTTGCATTTAGTCCGCGTCCCTACAGGTGCACGTGATAAAGACTGTCAGGACTGTTAGGACCAAGCTTGTGGTGAACTCCGAATATCTCGCACCCTCCCACCTCCCCCGTGTAGACCGGGAGGCACGCGGGCAAAGAAGTCAATATCATCTTGTCTGATTTGCCCTTGATGGGGAGGTCGGGGTTCGAGTTCCCAACGAGATCCTTTCCTAAAACGGTTTCCCACTATACTTCCGCACAAATGCGGGTACACTTCCTCCAAATCATATCTCCTTCTTCCCTATCACATTAGTGTAAATATGCGTGAAGCACACACACAACCAATTCCTCTATTAGGGATTGAACCTTGACCTCTGCGGTCAGATCTTCTACTCATTCTTCTAGCTTTGTATAGCGCAATCACAGTAGAAAGGTAGGTTTAGAAAAATGTATATAGTTTATATTTTGCGATAAACATAGAAAAAAGTTACTTTATTAGTATTATTATTATTATTATTATTATTATTATTATTATTACTGTTTACAAACACCAAAGATTATTTTAAAGGTGATCTGGTAGCGTTGATATTACAAAGCTAGGATTCGACGGGAAAACTAGTTCTACCAAAGATTGACATAACAACTAAATAAAACAACTCCTGGTGACATAGCTCATTGAACAGTGATGCTCTTTGTGAAACCATAATGCTCATTTAAGCCAAAGTTTTCTTTAAAAGATGGTTATTTAATTTATGTTCTTTGGTGATTTGTGATGCTCTTTTATTCCAAAATGTGTTTGTAACAATGCCTGTTACAGAGTTTTATATCTCATACTATAGTGCTAAGGTAAAGGTTGCGTTGTCAGTGGATTACATTCGTTTGTGCATTCAGTTTGTGGGTTGAGTAATGTTTTGTTCCAAATATTTAATTTATTTTAATACATAGACTGTCATAATTAAGGGGGCCGGGACCACCCTAGCTAGTTTATAATTGTACAAGGAGGAATTATATATTTTTAAAAAAGGTGTAGCTGAATGTTAAACGTCCTAATTTGATATTGTTTTGATGCGACTTGACTGTGTGAATAACGGGTCTAAATGTTAGTATGTACTGTACATACATACTATATAATTATATGAGTATCCAGGGGCGCCCATATTGGAGGGAGGGCATAATATATTCCTACACACGCATACATGCACGCGCGCACACCTGGAAAAACTTCTGCTGGGCACTGGCGTTATAATTGCACTGCAAAGATACTAAAAATACACCAGCACTTGATATCCTTAGTTTTCTCTGTTCTCAGACGAGAATATGATGGTGAAATGTCGACAATTGTTTAAAATGTAGCGACAGGTTTTATTCGGAAATATGTCTAGTGGATGTGGTGATCATTTACAAGGATTGTAAAACAGATAGTTGTTAAATGTTGGAAGAAAAAAAATTGTAAAGCAAACTACAAGATTAAAAAAATGTTAACAATGTTTTCTTGTGAATGAAAACATAATTCCAGGGAGGGGAAAGTGCCCCCCCACCCCCTTGCCAGTTACTGCGGGCACCCATGTGGCTATCCATTAACTCGCCACAGGTCTATTACTTACATCTCATTGTTTATCAACTCGTCCCATGCCATTGCCAGTCAGATATTCAAAGACTCGCCACGCGCCTCCTGTACCCCATGGTCACGGCACCCGTGCGCCTCGTACACAGACAAATAATACACCCAGACACTCAACCTCTAGGTTAAAATTGTTGTGCTCCTTTTGGCAGCTTGAGTCCTTCAACACTAGGATCGCTGCGGTCAGTCCTATCATCACCCAGCAGTGACACTAGCGAAGCCCAGTGGTGAAGGACTGAAGCTGGCGAAGCGCAGCGAAACTCCCGTAAGGTTGAGAGTCTGTTTCTTACTTGTCTGTGGTCTCGTGTCTACTGCGATTTTTGTGGAACGAAAAAACCCAACCTAGCATCCAACCTATTCGAGTTTTCAGACTATGTCTTCGACAATTATTTTGACGAGGGAAATGAGCGTTTCTCTACGAATTGATAAAAGAAATATAGTCTATACCTATTTATAAATATATCACTGTCTCATTTGTATTATTACAATAAAGCCATTAGTTTAATCAAAACATTAATTTAACACTTTACTGTATGCATTATATTAAATATTCATGAAAGTTACACTTTTTAGTGCTTAGAAATTAAATCAACGAATATCATCAACTCACAGGCTTATTGTAATATTTAAGTCAGTATTAACAAAGTAAATTATCACTTATTACATCTTATATAAATATAAAACTAGCAAAGTGTAATTATTACAGTTTATTACTGAATATTACAATTTATTCTAAAAGTTTTAATTTTCTCCGAATTTAATAGAACAAAACATGTCGACATTTAGATCATAGAGAGAGATATAATATGAGAGTGAGAGAGAGCGTGTTAAGGCGAAAAGACGGAGAATCCATCCCCATTGTCCTGCTGTCATTAAACAGGGACAACTTTTAATGATCGATCGAAATCGTCTGGTAAGGAAAACCCGTGGGACGTTAATCTCATAACGAGACAGTAAGGAAACAAGCCACTAATGAAAGATCAGATATGTAAATCGATGGAAATTTTACGGTAGTGTTGAGTAACGCAGAGGGCGAAGAAGGCGAGCGGGACCTTGGCGTTATCGGAGTCCTCAGCCCACTCACGAGGATAAAAAGAACAAAGGTAATAAGCACCCGTCTTCGTGGAAAGGTAGTTAGTTAGTGCGTTCGACAAGTCTAGGAGAGTCTGGTTCGATTCCAGAGAGTACTTGAAATTATTCACAAATCAGTCAAATATTCAGGCGCTAGGGCTAAGTATGTGCTATTCAACGAACTAAACTAGTTAGAACCAGTTTGCTGCTGGTATCTGTGAATACAGAAAGTGTCAAAAAGAGTTGTACTAGTTAAGTTTTATTAAATTTACTTTTATATTATCATACGCCAAATGACATATCTCTACAAATTGTCTAATTGTCTAATTGCCGTTAAAAGCAACAGAAGGATAATTTCTCAGATGAAAATTTTAGTCCCAACATTGATGAACCTTATATTGTATTATTAGTGTTATTTCATAGGTAATTAGGCCTTAAATATCCATAAAAAATTACCACTGTAGATCACAAAGCAAATCTAGTGTTTTATTAGCACTACCTGTCTTACTACCTGTTCGGGTTATACGCCTATGTACTAAATACGCTAATGGTTTTAGGGAGTGGGAAAGTTACATTTAGATTAAGTGTACCCGCATTTTTGTAGAGGGAAAGTGGAAAACCATTCAAGGAAAACCACCACGATCTCCCCGTCATTGGTAGTTTTGTTTATTGCGAACGTAGCGCCTTAGACCATGCGGCCACCGAAGCGGGTTGTACAAATATTAATTACGCTGATGGGGTATGATTGGAAGAAGTAGAAACCATATAAAATGTATCCCCGAACTCGCGAGAAAGGAAAGCGGGAAACAATTTATGGGAAGAAAGTCTAAGTTCACTTAGACGGGATTCAAACTGTGACCTCCCGATAGCCAGCAAATAAGATTAGATGAGCCTGACATTTAGACCGCGTGCCCACTTATTATTTATAAACATATGTATTAATAGAGCCTGTTGACTTAAAGCTATTTAATGAAAGAGGTGATGTGAGCTATGATAACAAAGTTAGCTCCATTTTGAGTTTGGGGGTTCGTATTTCACCATGAATTGCTACAGTAATGACTGTTCAAAATGTTCCGGGATATATCTTATATCTCCTGGACCAGCGTTTCCCAAATGACATTTATATCTAGGTACGAGACATTACTTTTACTCCACAGATTGTTTACTAAACTGCCTTTGTAATAATGTAATCCAAAACCTGGATAGAATCCGCTCTGCTTAGTGGAGCAGATATTTGTTTACACATTTATGGGGCGATTTACGTAAGAATGCCCTGAGTCGTCATGGCGGACAGTCAAAGTAGACTACTGCTGTCGTTTGTGTGAAACTGGATTCTCGCTATAAGGTACTCTGGAACCAGAATGACGTATTGAAACTGACTTTGTGCAGCTCCAGACATGCAAATACAATATTGTCAACAAATAAACCGGATATAAGAAGAATTTGCCAAAAAAAAATATAATATCACACACTGCTCATTAAAATGTGTGTTAACGTTTTTGGTATTTTTAATACTAATAAGTATATAAAGCAAAAGAATTTGACATGATAATTATCATTTAATTAAGGGTAAACCCTTAGGGTTTTTTTTTTACCCCTGAGAGGTATGTATACAGGGCGACTGCCTTTATCCATGAAACATGAAAGAGAATAAAGCGTGGAGTTGCCTTCCCCCTGGAAAAATTTAACTTTCACTTTAAAGGGATTTGATCTTGAACCAAGGAAAGATTTCGCCTGCAGCGCATTTTTTTGTATGTGCTACACTAGAAATATTTAAGGGGTCCGCTTTGTTGCACGAAATGTAAGGGGTTTCTGTGAATAAATTTAATTGGGAAACGCTGCCCTAGACTCCCCTCGCTTCCGGCCCTTCCGGTGTCTGACCTCCGAGCCCTCCTATCAGCATGTGCCTCCCCCCTCCCCTCTATTAATTTATGAAAGACTACATTGCTGAACGTGAATATAGTTCAATCCACATGGACCCCCCAAAAATAAAGATTTAGGATCCACTCCGGCGTCTCATCAGTGTTACTGTTCTTTATTGACGAGAGGATACGTATTTTAACTTCCGGTTGTAACCGGTTCGGTCAGAAGGGACAAGAATGTTGACTATTAAGGTTAAAGTACTGTTTTATTTGTGGCGCTTCAGACAGGTATTACCTTCAAAACAAGAGCACTTGCTTTATAACGTTCCTAAGATAATCTTTCGAGGAGCAAGATTCAAGATCAAGTGTTTCGACCGTTCTTAAATGAATGGACATTGAATGACATATTCTAAGACTTTATGACACTGTTACGTGTTATTGCCGAATGTTGATCTGTCATAACCGGACCGTCATAAGAAGTACTATACAAAAAATAATGTAGAGTAATCAAATAATAATGATTAAAAACCATTTCTCCATTTTGTTATATTTTTTAAAAATATGGTGTAATGGTTTCACTAGTCTCAATTCCACTGCTTCTAAAAATAGAATAATTAAATCGAACCCCTGTGCAACGCCAGGTTCGAGCCCAGCTGTTATTTGTGGGGGGGTTTTGCCCTTACCCCCGTCCAGAGCAACATGCAGACCCTCACCTTGATAGCAGTCCGGGATGACAAGAGATGGACCCACGGGGGTGACGTCCTTGGGACCGGGGACGCTCCTGGCCTGCACCTTGGTACTGCGGTACTGACGGTACAGGAGAAGGGGCCCAGCAAGGGGGCCTAGTCCCCCAGAGAACAAGGTATCTCCCTGGGGCTCGGTCATTACCCTCACGACGCGGGGTAGTGAGTATTTGTCCAGGAACTTGCGGGGTGTAAGTTGCTCCACCTGCACCACCTGCCGGCAACAGTAATAAACGCTGTGTTAAGAACGTCGCCTACCTGTGACGTAGAGACAAGTCAAGATAGGTTTTCCTGTTGTTCATGTATCTACATTATGTTCGGCATTTTTTGACGTAAATACGTCTTAAAATTTGCTACCATACGGGGGCAATCCAAAAAACCTAATGATAACAAAATCGGGGGATACAGTTTGGTGTTGTAGTTTCGAATCTTTCCTCTACATCCAAAATTAAATTATACCACTGGATAGCTAAAGGATCAAAGAATTCATTACGATAAGCGAGAACAGTGACGCATCGCGCGCGGTGGAGGAGGAAGCACCGCCATTTTGAGGTTATTTTGCCGCGTATCTAGATTTGCAATTAGTATCACTTTTGACTCGGAGAAGCTACGATGTTCGTTTAAGTTTTAATCGTCAACTGTCGTCAAAATCTATCGATTGTATATCAAACATTAGTTTAAAAAATATTTTAAAAATATAACCCGTTACATAAATGTATTCACGTACAACACACGGCCGTGTCCATGACACAGCCACACCCCATTTTTTGAAGATACAACATTGAAATAAAAACCATACATTCTTAAATAACTCTAAAAACAGCCTTACATTGTTACAAAATTATTTACTTGACACGGAAGTAGTTTTTATAATATATATATTAAATCGCCTTACAGACTAAGCTATAAGTTATGTGCTTTATTCACGAAAATGGCCAGTATAAATCTTCCTGCCGGGATGTAATTTAAAAAAAGTCCGTGTAAGCTTTTGTCTATCTAGAATAGGAAACAAGAAAAAGTTCATTTTGAAATGTAAATCAATTCTGTCCCGACGCAAATAGTAAAGTGATCAACGGAAGAAGGGAAATGTTACCAACATATAAACCAGAGAGAGGTCTTACAGAATGACTACTCTTTTTTCCCTCCTCTCTATATTTCGTACAGAATGCGTCTTAGAGTGTTTATGTGCGTCAAGCTAAGATGCTTCTCAAAACAACTTTGAATTCAACACGTAGGTAGGCAGCGTCGTTAAGTCACGTGACAGCAAATAATCAACTACCTCGAATAATCCAAACGCTGTTCAATATAGTTTATGGTTTTGTTGTTTTTTCTATAGAAACTAAATCAACTATCATGCACTAATTCTGACAACGTGATGTTTAAGAATCATTGTCGACAAAACCACAGCTTAATCTACGTGTTTTATATTATAGAAAATAACTAACAGAAGTACCCGACGACGCCCGTGGTAGCCACGCAATGGAATTAGTGGTTTTTATTTAAAAAATATCTCTTCATTCTTTTTCTCCCGACAGTTTTTTTTATTAATTTAGAGAAATCAAATCCTAATTTTAGAATTTCGGCTTCTATATGCACATATTCGTGCATTGGAGCTGCTAATTTTTATATATACTTAGCACCGCGTCTTACTACCCGTTCGGGTTATACGCTTAAGTACTAATTACACTAATGGGTTAGAAATTGGGAAGGTTGAATTTAGAGGAAGTGAACCCGCATTTGCGTAGAGGGAGAGTGGAAAAACATTTAGGGAAAAAATCAGTTCACCCGACCAAGATTCGAACCTCAATCACCCCTTGCTCGGCAGTCGAGCTCAACACGACTGGCGTGTTAGCTAACTACGCCATCGAGGCGGGTTGCTAATTTTTAAATCTCACGCCTCTCCCTGAGGTAGATACCGCTCAACACTCATGACATCATATTAATTATATTATTATTATTGTTATTAGCACCGCGTCTTACTACCCGTTCGGGTTATACGCACTTACGCTAATGTGTAATGGTAGGGTGATTGTGAGATGAAATGGAGGACCTACAGTTTAACGTGGGATCCGAACCACGGTGGAGGCCTGGTATTCCTCACATTCACAAGTTGTGAATAATACACGTCTTGTCAGAGGTGAAGGAAGGGTTTGACAATCAGATAAATCTGTGCCGGGACCGAGGATTGAACCCCGATCATATTAATATAGAAGATAACGGTGTTAATAGTATCAATAATCTGAAGTTAAACTTTCTCTGAATATAATATGAAACGTTATTTTAATCAAAGTTGTTGTGTAATACATTTAATTGTTAACTTCTTGTCTCATTTGGTGGCACGTTTGCCTACTTATCTAAGGGGTCTGGGTTTGATTTCCGGCACGAGTGAAAAATGTATCATTGATTCAAGTGAAGGTTCCTCATTAACAATGATGAATTGGTGAGTTTGGCGAGACAATGTACAACGTCGCGACAACTATGACAGCTATAGTTCATATGTAATCGTTTTCCTATACTTCCTGTAAACATTTTTGTGCTGTTTTACGAGAGTTCAAAGTTTGCATATAATCACGGCAAAATAAGAATTATCAAGTCTTATGAATTATTGATTTTTAACACCTTATATAGTAATATCTCAAAGCTACTATTTTGAGGCATATATTACTGTCCTAAGGCCTTCAATTAATGTATAGGAAACTAGCTGTTTGGTCATTTACAGGGGCTCCAAAAGCTCTTCAGAAAAAGGGGGATCGGGTGCCAATTTTAAGGGGTTCGTCCCTCGGGATAATAGTAAACCTTGGATAACTCTAGAAGTTATTTGAAGAGGTTCAATTATTTCGGTGTATAATATTTCAATTCCTTTCTTTGCCATGATGTACAGTAAGAAACGTTGGAAAGGGTTTTTTTAACTTATTTTTTGCTGTCAAAATATTGTATTTCATAAGTATTCATAATGTTTACCAATATTGACAACTATGGATCAATAGTCTATAAATATATTAAAGTAGTTTTAGTAACTTTTAAATCCCTCCGTTTTTACTGTGTTTTCCCTCAAGCAGCAATGTTATACAGAAATAATTCTAATACATAAGCTTGTGTCTAACTCAATTGAGCTTGTTTACTGCTGTGATATTAATGGCAAATTATGATGGACCTATTATAAAAGGCATAACATTCCAACTTGATTATTAAAAATTAAAAATAAATTCCTTATTTGTAGTCTATATAATAAAACCTATAATGTAATGCAAATTAAAAATTATTTACAGACTAATTTATAGGCGTTTCGTGAAATTGATAAAGTATGCTCAAAATTTACTGCAAGGTATTAAAAAAAAAAGTACAACTTTTCAAAATAACAAAACTTGAAAACGGGAATCAAATCCGGAGCCTTCGGGTTTGTGCGTCAATGTCCTATTACTTGTTCACCACTCCTCCAAGGGTTGTTTTCCCTAAATATTTCTCGCGTTGAATCTTTGGAAACTAGTGAAATAGTTGCTATTAGCATTTAGTTTTATTTCTAAGATAACGTTATATTGAAAAATTGTCGAGGCTCAGCATGTACCACTAACATTCGTATACCACCTTCAATAGTTAATTAGAAATTAAGTTGGCACAGGCTAACTCGAGAATAGATAATTAGCTCTCAAATCCCAAGATCTCGAGCTCAATTTCCTTGTCTTATTTATCATTTTGGTGAGGAAAAAAAAATCTTATCCAGCTTCTGGGCTTACCACTTACTTTCAAAATAAACATTAATATAATTAGTTGTCTATTTGTAATAAAATTATTGGATATAAAAGTGCCATCTTCCATCTCTCTCTTTAAATACTCGTATATTGCGTGAGTGGTAGTCCAGAACCGTAGACAGGCCAACATTTCAGAGGATTTGGGAGGCAAAGCCAAAGAAAAATTAAGAATATTAAATGCCTCTAGAAGCTATCTGGATTTAGTTTTTATTATAACTAAGGGCAGGGATTAAATAAATTGAGTACTTTGAATTTATTTGATCAAAGTCCTAAAATGTACATTGAGCACATAATACCCAGTGGCGGCAGAACCGGAGAGAGCGGGAAGTGGGGTTTCAAGGGGCTGGTAACTTTTGCCTCCCTCTAGATTTATTTCACTCCCCTCTTATATTTTCGAGAATAATACAAGAAAAAAATCCAAATAGCTTCTAAATTTGAAGGCATAGATTGAATTAAAATTTTAATAAATCAGGTGAGGACCGTTTTAAATATATTTTAGAGGTATTAAAATTTCGAAAAAATAAATGAGCTAGACGACTCCAAATAGATTCTATAGGAGTTTAATATCCAACAGCATTCGAGGAGCACTCCAATAGCATCTAAATGTCAAACGTTTGCCAGGGGAGGGCCCGAGGAACTCTTTAAACTGAGGAAGGGGAGACAAATCTCTTAACATCCCTTTTTGGTTAATTAGACCCATCCTCTTCCCACATAATTAAGGTTCTGCCGCCGCTGACCCAATATGGATACTCTTAGATATGTTTTTGTTTTTCACTGATAAAGTTAGAGATTTAAAAATGTATACTTGGAGAAAAAGTTCAGTCCAAAATTGTGCACTTTTCAAATAAAAATATTTCCAACTTGACCCAAAGTATTGAAGACTTTAAATCTAATAACTAACTGGAAGCTGTTTGAGGGTTGATAGCTGGACCACCCTCTCACTAATCGTATCCAACCCTCTAATTCTTGTTTCTTTTCTGACTCATTTGCGACGTGTTCTCGAAATTACCAATCTAATAGTTTCCATTTAAAATGTTTTGTTTCTTAATCTCAAAGTCTTACCCGCTTCAACAGTTATCCCCGTACTCGCTAATACAATATTTCATCATATTCTACACAGCTTTTTTGCCTGAATAATCAACAGAGCCACAAACTATTTTTTTTTAAATGTTCTTAATCATTAGAATACCTATTTATTCGTATTTTCTTGTTTTGTTTAAACCGTAAATAAGGCAATATTAATTTTGTATTGTCAACTTTCGGAGGGAGGGGAGAGGGGGTTTAACCCCCAAATATCACCCCCCCCCCTGGCTACGGCCTTGAGTGGTACGGTAGCTCTGAATATTAAAAAATTGCTCATTTATACTCAAAGCTGTAATATTATTCAAATAATAACAAACTCTAGATGGAAATACTGGCAACCATTTAACCTACGTACTTATTCTTTTTCTGAATATCTGATTTTGACCTGCGAGTTTGGAATTTGAGTTTGAACGAATTCTGGCTGGTTGCACTGAGATATAAAAAAAATCTATTAATTATTTTCTCAATGGATATGCCAAAGCGTTTAATCAAAAGCATCCTTAAAGACAAAATTCGATAATAGCCCTACTATTATACGTACCTAGGCATTTTAAATAATGACTGACCCTATTTCCTCATGTCCTTTTACTTGAAAATATCTTCTCAGGGATAACGGCACATTTCAATTTGGACTGCTGATTTATGATTAAAACCATCTGTGGTTTGATTACCGGCGAGGACCAAAAATATATAAGTTGTGAAATTGAACAGTGTTTCCGTTCAACGTTTTGAGATCTGGTTGTTGTGTTTGTTTTAGGATTATTTGGATTAGCACTACAAGAAAAAAGTTGTGTTCATGTTGTCGTGTTTACCTTGTCCTTTCTCTGCAAGTCGAGGCTGGCCGAGTGCCTGACGGCAAGTGGATGGACCGCCCTGGGGTGCTGAGGAGTGTACGTCGGCATGGTGGAGTGCTGACGGCCGCTGCGGTTGGACGAGACGGAAGCCGCCGACCCTCTGCTGCTAGACATTTCTGAAGACATCTTCGAAGAAACTCTTGATGAGTGATATTTCAGTTTCCCCCGCGGGAATGCTTGGGAAAGAGTTTTCGACGAAAGTCTGCACTGAACTAAAGCTCGATATATCTTCTAACACCTTCAGGAGGACTACCGTATATCTTCAACCATACAGTTAATAAAGTTTCTTATGAAACTTTATTATATCTATCGGGAAAATCTGCCACAAGAAAGTGATGCCACCAACAACAATGTTTTTCTATTGGTATTTGGAGCTATTTAATTTAATTATAAACGTATAAACACGTGGTTTTTTTTTTAAATAAACCAACTAAAATATACACAAGTATTTATCCCCAAAACGTAAAAATGTTTTAGTAAATATATTCACATCCTTTTAAGTGACTTCTAGTTTTATACAATTTTTAACCACTTATGAAGATATTTTTGAAATAAACTTTCTTCCTATTTGTGAAAGAAAAGCTGTGCACGAGTTTATTGACCACCTCGAAGGTAAGCCACGGCCTAAGGCATCGCTTCTGAGCGTATAAAAACTCCTGGTTCAAGTTTGTTGATAATCTCCGAGGTTCTTCGATCAAGCTGCTGACGAGGACACACCGATCCTTCTCGATCGAGTTCCGCTGTCGTCATTACAGGTTGTTATTCCCTTCTTGAAGGAAAGCTTTAGACTTTATTGACGATCCTTCTATTTAGTCTGGGTTTTTTTTTCTTCCACCGGAGATGGCTGAGAGAAATCTTGAATATCGCGACCTGCGAACATAATAAATGTTCAGTTAGTCAATTAGCGTGCTTTAAGCTGAGAGCAAATGTATTTATGGGAAAATTTGGCTACTGTGTAAACAGTGGATTTATATTTCTTAAATAAAATCTTTTATAAACGTGTCTACGTGTGTTATACAAGCTATCGGTTTTTATTTCTAAGTTATCACTTAAGGCGGCCGCTTTGGTCAGTGGGAATGTATCGATCGCTGTCAGGCCACAGGTCTTTAAATTCCAAAATCTGTATCGTGTTCTATAACTACTACTATATTATTATTATTATTATTATTAGCACCGCGTCTTACTACCCGTTCGGGTTATACGCACTTACGCTAATGTGTAATGGTAGGGTGATTGTGAGATGAAATGGAGGACCTACAGTTTAACGTGGAATCCGAACCACGGTAGAGGCCTGTCATTCCTCACATTCCCAAGTTGTGATTAATACACGTCTTGTCAGAGGTGAAGGAAGGGTTCGGAACTACTTTTATAATTTTCTATGCTTTGTACTCCTTCTTCGCCTCCCCCATTCACCCCACACATACAACTAAAGAGAGCAAATAATACTTCAAAACGTCTAATCTCTGGGTAAATCTGAATACCGCTGTAAGCTTTGATCACCCCCGCATTCACACATGTACCTCTATACCATCCTGCTCGTATTGGAAGTATAACATTTCAGTAAACTTGACATTATGATAGAGCAGTGTTTCTCAAAGTATTGTCCTTGGGCCATTGGTGGTCCGCGGCGGCCTATCAAGTGGTCCACAAGATCCTGGCAAGTTTAATATTAAATATGAAATATCCATACTTATTACTACTCTGTATTTCTTTCCTCGGTAGACACAAATTACTAAGAAAATTAAATTGGTATTAACTTTTAAGTCAACAAACCTGAACAATTATTTGTCAAACATTATTAGATTTAGAGTGTTAAAAATAATAGTAAAAAGATTAACCCTTACTAATTCAATGTAATTATATTATATATTTTCTACATTTATTTTAATAAATTTATTTTTATTTTGTATTTATGGTTGTAGAATGGACTTGCCTAAAAATAATGTTTTTCCTGCATATCTTTTACTTTTACAAACTGGCGACCAAGCATTATTATGTGGTTTACCTAATCTTATGTTGAACTAATAAACTAATAAACACTATAAAGTGATTTAAATCATTTGTGATTTTAGAAAGCATTTTGGTTACTGTCCTGAGATACTGTTCAATTAATGATGTTTGACAGTAATTATAATTAAAAGCACAAATGTTATGGTAATATAAGTTGACCAGATTAATTAATATATATTAAAACCAAAGTTGAAATCATAAGCACAAAGTTGACGTCAATATTATAAAAGTAAATAGTCAAAACTTGATTAAAATTTTTATAAAGTTTAAAAAGTTACTAAAAAATCGAAAACATTAGCCTTTAAAAAATGTATAAAAATGTGAAAAATAAATACAGGATATATTTAGTGACTTGAACGCAAGACTGGAACAGCGAATTATTGGAATATTATTGGATCGTTGCAGCGATGGGTGCAGATTATTGCACTAAAATGACTAAACTTTTTATTTTCCTCGTTCACGCCACGATGAGAACTTTAAAACGACCCCTCTCCCAGCTCGCTATCTATTAGTTGCACCAAACCGCTAAAGTAGAATAGTTATTATTTTTAATCAAAGATAAATATTTTATTTACCAATATAAAACTATACACACATCATTAGTTTTAGGCTACTATTTTACCGATTTCTTGGCCCCCTGACCTTTAATATCAGAGTTCCTTTGTCAATATCGGTTAAGCAGTTTTCTCGTAATTTATTACCGTAAATGGGCTTATCTAATTATATACAAGAAAATATATAGAGAGAAAGAACGAGGTAGATTGAAAAAATGTGAGACTGAGAGTGAGTGTGTGAGTGTGTGTGTGTGTGAGAGAGAGAGAGAGAGAGAGAGAGAGAGTGGGTCTGAGATTGAGATTGACAGATATTGAGAAAGAGTGTGTGTGAGAGAGCTAGATTGTGTTAGAGAGAGCGTATTTGAGAGAGAGAAGTGCTGTGTGTGAAAAGGTAGCTGGAGTACACAAAACTTTGTTTTGAAATATTACATGTCTTGAAAAATTATTTTAAAAAAAGAACACCAAAACCTATACTTCTATCATAAGATATGTGAGCTGCATAAAATATTACTTTGAAATATTATCAACATTCAAGGGAAATTAAGTTCTAGCCAGGCAATATAGCTGAACTTATTAGTATTGTGATAATATTTGAAAAATAAACATCAAAACCCATACTTAAACAAATTGAAATGGCTATATAAACACCTTTCAAGAACATTTTAACAATTTTTTGAAATTATAATAAATACCAAAACATATTTTCACAACATTGAATCGTTTTTAATTTGCGAATTAAAGTCAATAACGTTGATTTAAATGCGAATTAACGATAACAACATTCCAATAAATATGAATATTTCCCCATTCTAGGAAATTAATACCCTCAATCAAAGAATGTAGATAAATATGTGCTAGGACCAGATATTTTAACGGCCATTTTGTGATCATAGGGTGAAAATTCAAAAATCAAGAAGAAGAAAAGTATCAATGCAAACAAAATGATATATTTTTAACCTACTATCATTGTTTTGTTTTGTAAATTGTAATGAAAAAATAAAATATTATGTATTTATTTATTTTTATTTATTTTAGTCATTTATTATTGAATTGAATATACGAAAGAATTTTAATTTATATAATCTATAAATAATATATAATATAATATAGTATGGTATTGGGCGCCAACTACCAACCCCTTTTATTTTGTGAGGTAGGTAGATTTTTGATTATTGAATAAATTTATCCCCATAAACTGCTCAGCGGTAATACGAAAACCCTTTCTCTCAAGACCCCTGGACTTTACCTAAAGTTTGGACTTAAGTTGGACACTTACAACCGAAGACTTCCTGATGCAGATTATTATTCTTGCTCTGACCAATCCAATCTACTGAGCATCGCTATACATGGGATGCAAGTTCAAAAGAAAATACAATGTACATTGATGTAAATAAAAATAAAACAATTAAATTTAAAGAGTGATTTTAATTATTGTAGTGAATGATATCCTTAAATAAACCCTACCTATTAAGGCATGCCTCCCAAATTATAAAATTAATATAAGTATTGTTAAGCAATACTTGAAATTGTTAAACTCTCACTTGAATTGTGAGTATAATAGTAATATTTCTTTAAGCAAATAACAGGATTTTAACAACAACAAAATTTATTCTTTATAACATGTAACAATAAGGCTATGATTCTTTAATAAACAAAAAAATATTGTTCTGAGGTGGACAAAAGGTATTAATTCTGGTTTGGAAACTGAAATTATTTGTCCTTCTTTAGTAATTTTAAGGATTATGCTTAATTATTTACATCCATAACAGGATGTTTACAGATGGATTTGATCTCACCCGAAAATGTCCTTGCTCTGGTAAAAATGTTGAATCAAAGCTCCGTCAATATTTAACTCTCCGGCCTTAAATTTCCCCAAAAAAATCTTCCTTGAGTGCTTCCACTCAACCTTCTTCACAAGTTTATACCTCTTTTAGAAGTTTTAGATGATTAGAACTACCATGAACCTTTCAAAAAATATAATTGAAGGATCCCCAGATCGGATCCTTCCTTCCACTTTCGAAGCCAATTTAAGAGTCACAACAAAAAGTTAGACAAAACACAAACACGTTCTTTTTGTTTTAAAATAAACAATCACCGGCCTAAGAGAAAATATTCACCGGGATTTATAACAAAGAATAAAACAAACCATCTTAACTATTTAAATATTGGGAGTATTACTATAAAGATAATTATAATTTTTACATATGAACATAATTCATCTTTAGAATTAATTTAAACTTGGCACCAAACAAAAAAACAAAACGAGAATAATAATTTCTTCCGCTAGGGTCAATTATTGTTTCAAGAGACAGCCAGATGTTATAAGCGTCCAAGAACATAAAATACATTGGTATTATAATAGTTCCGAAATAAACCACTCTCTGGAGCAGATAGCGTTAAAATCACCTACCAACAAAATTAATAAACATGGCGGGTTGGCAGTTTATGAATAAAATAAAGAAAAATGATTTAATATAGTAAAATAAAGGTAAGTAGATTATATGTATAACATATATTTTAATTGTAAATGAATAAATAATGAATATTCAAAACTTTAGGAGTTTTGAATGAAATTTAAAACAAATAAAGAGTAAAATTGTCAACGATATATTATATTTGAAGAATTTAGTCAACTGATTATTAGATTTCTATTATAAATAACTCTTTTAACCAAAAATAACATCACAAAGTACATATAATTTTTTGCCATAATTTCTACATTTGCTGCCCCGTACAACTTAGTAAGAATTGAGTTATTATTTTTAACCCAGCATTATTTAGCACCGCGTCTTACTACCCGTTCGGGCTATACGCTTAAGTACTAATTACGCTAATGGATTAGGAATTGAGAAGGTTGAATTTAGAGGAAGTGAGCCCGCATTTTCTTGGAGGGAGAGTGGAAAAACATTTAAGGACCCCCCATAGTTCACCCGAGCGAGATTCGAACCTCGATCTCCCCGTCCTCGGCAGTCTATATCAATACGAATCTAGCACGTTAGCCAACTACGCCACCGAGGCGGGTTTTAACCCAGTATAAATATGTTATTTAGAGGTATAAAACGATCCACAAATCAGGGTTTCTTTGGTGATGTAAGTAAATCTAATGAAAAACTTAAAATCATGTGGGCAAATTATATTTTCGTTGGAAACTACTATTTTTCCCATCATTCTGGAACCCTAATCTTTAAAATGAGAGGTTGTTTATTAAAATCTGTTCAGACATTTCCATGTAATTTCTATAACCGGTAGCGGAATTATAAAATTACATATATACATGTAATTTTATAATCCCGCTACCGGTTATAGAAATTATAATCTTATATATATTATATATATATATAATATATATATATATTATATATATATATTATATATATATTATATATATAAATATATATATATATATTTATTACTATTATATAGACCCTATTATTTAACTCCTGAACAAGGATAATATGTAAATTAACAAAACATGGATCCTAAACAAATTTTAATCTGACAACACACTCAAGTTCGACATCTTATTTCTCTAGATAAAGAGTCTAGCTACTGGGCTAAAAGTTCCGATTTCGATTCCTGATATAGTCGAAAGGTTTGTCATTAGTGAGATGGGGGCTTCCAATTTAACAATGATGGACATAGCGGTGGGATTGTTTTTATTTTTGTATGTTCTAGTTAGGATAATTTGTTAATCGTATGCCTATATATTAGAGTTAGAAAGTGCACGCTAAATACCTATGGTAAAAAAAACCACACACACAAACATAATGTAAAGCAACGTGTGATCAAAACAGAAACAAACAATAATAAAGGTGCAACGGGCACTTCCGCCAATCCTGACCTCACTTCCGCGTGGCCAGTTCCCGCCACAGGCAAACAAGGACGTCCGTGAAGCAACACACAAATTAATCAGGTGATCACTCAGATGTAGTATAAAACCTGCTCAGCTGCGAGCGGCAAGGCCTAAGAGCCAAGCGGAGAAACTGGATCTCGTTCTCAATGAAACTTCAGCGCACAATGACTTTGGACCGACGCACGCTTGTGAAAGCTTTTGGTCGAGTTTACTTTTTGAAAGTACTTTATGGTGACTTTGTCTGTGTGGGAAGCGATTTATGTGCTTGGAAGTGCAATATTTCATGTTTGTATAAATTGTTATTTACCCTTTATATGGCGTTATTATTATTATTTTATAAAACCAGTCCTAGTGTGGCCAAAAGAGTTTGCGAAAGGAATGGATCTTATCATGTGTGTGTAATTAGGAGCAAATTACTCATAAAAATTTGTTTAGGTAAATAGTTCAAATAGTGTAAGATGATATCATCTATTTTAGCAATAATTCAAGGTGCAGTAAAAGGATTATTATTACTAACATCATCAAACATATATGGCCCACCAATCCAAACAAGTGTGAAGAAGATTTTTTTTAAATCTTGTAGTTAATAGAGCTATTAAAATGTATTAAGTTTAAAACGTGATTATTAATGGTTTAATTTAAGAGGTAGGAATGCGAGAGTTAAGTATGGAGGAAACTCACCCACTTTAGTTTGTAAAGAGGGGTGGGAACACCATTGTGAAAAATAACACGTGGAAAACCGTTCCCAAGTGGACTCAGCCAGTGTATTGCGAGACTGACGCCTTGTAAACACCAGTGTGGTTATAGTAAAAGTAAACCCAAAATTGGAAGCAGAGAAAATCTAAGGTAAGGTAGAGGGAAGGATTTAACTATAAATAGAACGTCTAACAAAACTAAATTAATAGAAAAATTAAATGGATGACGAAAATATCAAAGCCAAAATCCCTCCAATACCAAGTAAACTCCTCTTCCGAGACCTATTCCAGGTTCCAAGATATTAAGGGGTATTTAAACCAGCAGCTACGAGGTCATGTGGGCCCTAACTATAAAAATTAATTTAACTAATTACATTTAAAAATCCTAGTTTCTAGAAAACAAAGCTGCTCCGCTTTGTTCAGATTAGAGTAAGAAATCTAACGTAAAAAAAACTAGCTTACATTAATCAACTGTCAAAAACCATTTAATACACATTATAGGAATTATTTTTTAAGTTTTTTTAATTCGTATAACTTTAAAATTACTCGAAAATAGCTATAGCTAGAGGCACGGGAAAGTAACATTTTGAAATTAATATTTTAGCACATTAATAAATGCATGTTTTTTAATTATGGTAAATAAATTGAAAACAATTTATGTTTAGAAATTTTCAAATAAAAATCGATCTCGTCAGTGAAATGTTTTTAAATTATTAGGAAAATTCACAAATATCTCCCCAAAAAAATGCGTACAGATTGTCCAACTTAAATGAAGAACGAAAACTCACTCGCAAATTATTTCTCGCAGTCAAATAAGCAAACTACTTCTGGCATTTTAGCTAGGTAGTTTATCAAATAAAATGGTTGGAGAATAATTGTTGCATTAATACATTTCACCATACAAACTATTAATATAACAAATTCATGTTTATTTCTTAAACTTAAAAATACGTGAGAGTGAAAGTAATTGAAATAAGTTTTTGTACCTTCAAATTGGATTTCTCACATATTTCGTGAACAGTAGGTGTCCTTAAATATGGCTAGCAAAAACCTAACCTAATCAATATTGATGTATTCTTGTAGGTGCTCAGAAAGTTTATGGTAGAAGTAACTATACCTATCTTGAAAGTAAATTTCATATATATTAGAAAAGTTAGTAATTTACATTTGCTGGCTAACAGCAGGTTTTAATTTACAATGTTCTTTTATCTGCTTTTACAATGAGGAAATATAGTGGTTTAACTTAGGCTCTTTGCGTGATACAAGTGCTATCAAACTATTCTAATAATTCCAGTCAATGTTTGCAATAAAGATACTCCTGCCAGCTGTCACCACCTCTTCTACCGTAGATGATCTATACGTATACATGTATCATTAGTAGGACTGTGTGTACTAATCTTCAAGGGTCAAATCTCCTTGGCTTCTAATTCGAAACATGCATTAAACTTTGCATCTTAACATATCTCGAAGGAAGAAGAAAACCTCAATATATTAAGAACAGATTTGAAATATTTCATAACATTTGACATGTTTCAACATAAAAACCTTTTCAGAACAGCTACCCAACAGTATCTTAACACCGACTAGTGATTAATGACTTATATACCGTAGGCTTAGATAAATTAAGATAAGTTAACATAAATAATAGTGATCTTTGTTTTTATCACTACACCTATCTTTTCATCCAGATGCACTTAATGGACCATTAAAAATTAAAACTAATGTTATGTGACAGCAACAAAAAACTTATTTTATACTTTTTTTAGAATGTTTCAAGCTTTGCATCGTATTTAACCTTCGCACAACACTAATTATTAGTACCTCTACATGCAATGAAAAAGAAAAATGATTTAAGCTTCCCCACACACCCATTAATGTGATTTTAAAGAAGGCCATTTTGTTTGTCAAAAGACGCCTCCACTGGGAGGGCGACACTGAAACAATGGAGTGGTCGGCGGGAGTGGGCCCTCCATTACTTGAGACTCCTGGGCACGTCGAGAGTGTGACAAACCGATCAAGAGCTACCTTCAGACACGCGGCCTTGAATTCCTTGACGAGCCAAAGCAGTGGCGTACGTTCCTTGATAGCTGCACGCATGACGGTAACAGACCGTTGAGGAACGCTCTCAAGACTCTATAAGGTGACCGTCCAGCGTCGTTTTTGGTGATCTAGGACAGGGGCATGACTTTAATTGGGACGCGATTCATTAAAAAGTCTAAAAGAGGATTGCATTTTGAAAGTAGGAGTATGCCCTTTAGTGATAATAAAAGCTCGCTAACCGGCACGCTTGCCTACTTAAAGTGGCTTTGTTTGGTTTCTTGATCGGAAAATGAGATTGTTCGGAAGCGTGGGTTTTTTTTGGGAGTTTTTTTGCATCACTTTTCAATATTCTAGCTATCCACATACGCACACTCTAATGGGGTTGTGATAGGAAGGTATAGTTTAGAGGAACTATACCCGCATTTACGCAAAGGTAGACAGAAAAAACCATTTATATTGTATAGTACCCTCGGTTTCTCCAATCCTGGCAGTAACACGAATAAAACACTAAACACAGAAGCTCTCACAGAAATGTGGAAGTATCGTAAATGTATATATATTTGATATAATTCCGTGGCTTGGAGCCTAAAAGGCCAATATCAAAGATTGTACTTGTTCGGGAGAGATATACCATCAGTCCTATCAACCATTATTCTCTAATTCTCCTAGATATTAACTGTAACAAATGACAAACCGGACATTAGTCTTTCTAGACATAGATAAGATTATTTTCCAATAACCAATGTCATTTTTGGCCATCCTATCCTTTGATTAGCAAGCTAAACTAGGAATGTAGTTGTTCCAACAATTCCGAATAACTCTCAACAAAGAGGGTTTGACTTGTGTCTTTCTAGCACATAAAACTATAGAGCAATTATTAAAGTATAGGAGATAATAAAGCACAGTTATTTAAAAATAAATATTGTTGTTCTGACTTTAATTTGAACTATTCCGACAATGTTAGTCAATAATTTTTAAACGTAATTATTAAAAACAAAATATTATAGTAAGAAAATAATAATGTTATCCAAAATGTGCCGCTCCCTAAAGCCGCCGCCCCATAGGCCCGTGCCTAGTGGGTCTATAGTGTAAATCCGCTTCTGTCTGCACTAAGTCAGAGAATTATACATTTAACTGACCCGCTGCTGCTTTGTACGTTTACAATTTAAATTACGTTTAAAGATTATTTCATATTTGAAAATAAGAATAGCCTTACCTGTTCAAGGATATAAAGTTTGTGCAATGTAGGTCTATCTTTAAAAGAGTTTTGTTGTCGTTTTAGTTCATAAGGTTTAAAACCAGGGAAACCGGCCCCATGGTTTAGTGGTCAGTGTACCTGGCTACAAGTCTGGGAGTCCCGGGTTCGATTCCTAGCTGGTACCATGGGCATTTTCCCCTTAAGAGGAATCAACCCAACAGTCACCAGGGTTTGGTAAATTAAGCTAAAGTTAGGTTAAGACTCACCCAGACTCCACAACTCCATATTCACTATAATCACATCATCTCAGTGTGGATACGTGTAACCTCCATATGTGTATCCTGGGCAACACACTGTGCCACCAGAGTGGCGGATAGTCTACATACAGGCGACCTAACCTGGATGTGAAAATCCCTCCCGGTTATATGTGCAATACAAAAAACACAATGGCTATTTTAACGTCTTAATTGAATAGATAGAAGCGAGGAATTTTAATAGTGGAAATTCACTTTCGTAAGAGTGGAGAAGTGATGAGAAAACCAGTGACAAATTAAATAGGTGAAACCACTTCTCAGTGCACCCAGCCGATATTTGAACCTCAACCTCAACATCGGCAACCCAGTCTATTGGAGAATAGTTTATACTGCGTGACCACTGGTGCGTATTTTTTTAACAATTCTGTTTTGTTTTAATGATAAGTAACCCACCTCGGTGGCGTAGTTAGCTAATCCGCTAGTTTCATGTTGAGTTAGACTGCCGAGGACGGAAAGATCGAGGTTCGAATCTCGGTCGGGTGAATTGGGTGTTCTTTCCTAAATGGCTTTCCACTCTCCCTCCACTCAAATGCGGGTTCACTTCCTCTCAATTCAACCTTCCCTATGCCCAACCCATTAGCTTAATTAGTAATTAAGCGTACAACCCAAGCGGGTAGTATAACGCGGTGCTAAATATAAAAGCAAAATTATTTTTTAAAAAAGTACTTCCAAATAGAACCAACCGACTGTCGATTAAACCTGAATAAGGAAATCCTTGCACCAGTTTGAACAACATACTAGTTACTGTAAGACAGGTCCAATTTATCGGGTCATGTAACCAACCCGCTTCTATCTTCTCCATAGCATGTCAGAAGGAGGGGGGGGGGCATCGTCGTGTCGATGGGCATCGAACCATAACTATCCCCTTCTATCTCTTAGCACAACCACGAAGTACGTACTGTACATGTGGCACAAAGTGCAACTCTCGCCTTAATAAGTTGTTGTCGGTGGGTGTGTAGGGGCACACCCCTTATTTCTATGGCAACACTTCAAGACTGGAGGCACACCCATGCGCGTGCACCTATAATAAACCTTTAAGCGCCATGAAGTGAATTAATATCGGCCGCCATTTTCAAGTTCGATGTGGTTTAATACTGTGTCTGCCATGGTAAATATATTATTTATGGTGTGATTACGATACGTTTCTAAACACAAACATTGTATCAGCACCCGACTTACTAACAACCTAGAACACTCAGACTTAGAACCTAGATATTTAACAGAGCCCATATACATATATAACTAGGGGGAAGCAGGAATTGCTCGTGGGTTGTTGCCAGGGCAAGTAAGGCTTGACAGGACTGTACTATAAAACCATCACTTCTCCTTCCCTATCCATTTGATAAACCACATATAAAATAATGCAATGTACGAATGTATGTTTACTGACTTCAAAGGAGCAGTTATATGGGTACTGAATGGGAGGCAACAATTTACTAGTACAGTCCCGTCAAGCCTTTCTTGCCTTGGCAACAACCCACGAGCCGCGCCTTATACATACACAATTTTTTCAACCACTCGACAAGCCTTAAGTTATAAGTAACCAAGTCCTGGTTCCATCCAGAGTTCAAATAAGAGTGATATTGGCAACAGTGTCTCCAGTGTGACCAGAGGAGAGTCAAACCCCGGCCTTCATGTCGAGGGCGATCAAGTAAAGTTTTAGTCTAACGCTTTAGACCGCTCGGCCACCGGTGTGGGTCTAATTATAGTGAGTTAATAATCGGTGAAGGTGAAATATAATGCGAGGTTATAACCTCTTGTGAGCACGTTACAATCAATCGGATCCATCTTGTCCGATTATCTCTGCGAGTAATATTAGCCGTGTTTATTGCACAAAACGTCGCCATCAGAAGTATAGAAGGATATCCATCGACTTTCAAGGCAGTAGCTATATCGCTGTGTGTTTTACACTTGCACACAAAAAATAAGCAAAAGATATAAAAAACAAACAAATTAAATCGTTGAAGGTTTTATCTGTGTTTGAAAACTTGAAACACGTAGGTCGCGGCCATGCCGCACTCTAATCACGGGGTTTTTTTCTCTTAAGCTTTTGGCGGTCATTTTTACTGATCTAAACGTGTCTTGTGATCAAAACCACAGACGAGGGTCGTCGGTTTTATACCCGCGTATCTTTCTTATTTTTAGTATTTAACATGAACTTTCTCAAGAGGATTGTATCAACACGTAGTTTACTTACAAACTTAACCTAGAACAGCAACGTTTGAAACTTAGCGTTAAAGATTTAGCCCCACGTCAAAGAAGGTCATAGGTGACAGGAAGGACGGGGTTCGAATCACAGCAGGGTGTATTGAGGTGTTTTATCCTAGATGGTTTCCCACTCACCCTCCACACAGATGTGGTTAAAATTCCTCCAAATTCTATCTTGCTCATCCTCCCCACAATAGTGTTAAGATGCGATGCACCCAAAAGAAGGGCAATTTGATCTATATTTATCTTATAATATTAGGATATTTAACACTAATCTAGCCGCGTCGGTAGGGATGCGGTCTAATGTCAAGCTTATTGAGCCTGGTTCACACGGTGAAGGGGAGATCAAGGTTCGAATCCCAGCCGGATGTTTGGAAAGTGGATTACTTAAATGATTTCCCACCCTCTCTCTACACAAATGTCGGTGCATTTACTCTAAATTATACCTCCCTTATTCCTACCACACTAGCGTTACTATATGAATATGGCCCGAATGAGTAGTGAGAAGCGGCGGAAAAAAAATGACCTTTTTAAACACGCAGCCAACTTATTAACTAATTTAACTTATAATATTACGTTTGGTTACCAGCTCTGACATCTGGATATTCACTAAGTTGTTACCAGAGCTCGTAAACAAATAGCGAATACTTTTATCGGTAGGAATCAAACCGGAATTATCTAGATTTGAGTATAAACACTCTAAGGGCGCGTACATACAGAGAGCAACGCTCAACGGCAACGCAACGAAAAATTTAGTTCAACTGGTTGCTTCGCGGTAGTTTCTGGTTTCTAGTTGCCTTTAGTGTTCTTATAGGATAAAACTTGTTTACTGTCAGTTTACGAGATGTCGTCGTCAGAAGAGGAGGCTGTCGTTTTGTTTTACATTCATCGACGGCGGAAATGAAAGCGAAGACGCTTCCTATTGGGCTGTTGCCACCATGTATTGACATTTTCCCTTCCCCATTTTGTATTCCCTCCCTCCATCTTAAGCAGATCCTCCCATGCTCAAACTAAAGAGCCGCAACTGATTTAAAATCTGTTCAGCGTAGGAATTGTTTTCTGAAAGGCCTCTTTCCCTACCAGAAAGCTTTTACATAGTAGGATATTGATAGGAAAAAAGACCTTTCAGAGAGTAATTCCTACCGTGAATGGAGTATAATTATGAAATGAAATCACTGTTTATATATAAAATAATGTTCTATTTACCACTTGCTTTGCATTCAACAGAGACGGCATACCAAGCTTTTCTGTGAATATCCTTCAACTCATATCATATAAACACGGATATTTGTCTACAACTTGAACGAATATTATGTTATTATCTTCAGCAGCAGCCATTTCACTCACTTGCGCGAGTTTCCCAGCAGTTGCGTTGCAGTCTTCCTCTCGTTTCCCGCAGTATAAACGGTTACATTCAACTCTATGTGCTCTACACGAGCAACTNATTTTTTTTTTTTTTCAAGTTTCCTTGTTATTCATCGCCATTCGACCATAGCTCATCTCGTGGGAATGTGAGGTACTATTGTTTCTTTAGCGTGTGATATTACCATAGAGAATACCATAGGGAAACTATGAAACAAATACGTCAGTTGGTGTTGGGCATATATTGACTCGTGTCGGAGCAAACAAATGGAAGGAACGTATTTCCTATGTAGCAGTGATTCTCAACCTGCGGTGATTGTATTCCAGGAGGTTCATGATATATTTATAGGGGGGTAGGAGAAAATACCTTTTTATATTGCTCCAAGATACAAGCAGACTAATTTGAGCCTAATATAAAATTATGTGTTTTATGAAATCCACCTAGGGCTGCCATCAACTTTGTAGGCTGTCCAAAAATTATATTTACAATTTTGATGTTTATTATTTTTTAGCCCCACGTCTTACTACCCATTCAGGCTTATGTACTGATTACACTAATAGGCTAGGTGTGAGGAAGGTTGAATTTAGAGGAGTTCCCGCACTTGTGTGAATAGAGAGAGAGTGGGAAACCAAACTATTTAGGAAAAATCACCTTTAGTACACCCAACCGGGATGGAACCACGATATCCCCGTCATCAGCAGTTTAGTATATTGGGAGCCCAATCTTACAATGTCACGTTAAAGTCCTCGTAACTTAACCGTTCGTAAGGTCTAATCGTTTATTAAACTTGGCGTTGCGTTTTACAATACTATTTTGATGTGTTCGTCAAGTTACGGACGGGTGCCTTCCATTAGTTCTTATCATTAAGCTTCTCGGAGCACTAGATTTGTTACAAAGCTTTTGATTGGCTTAATTTGGACCAATAGATTGTAAGTAACTATTTAAATATTTATGAAGTTATGGGATTTAAAGTATAATACATGTATATATTGCTGTTTATAACACGTCATGTTATCCAATAATCATATTCATACATCTAACTTTATAATATATAATGCTTTTTTCTATGCAAATAAAGATGGGTATGCCTACACTGTTTATTTTAAACAGGCGTGTATTTTAACATTATTTTTTAAGCTTCAAAATATTTAAATATCTAAACAGTAGAGTAAATTGTTAATTTTTAAACATACAATTTAATAGTCAAATAAAAACCACCCTCAGTTAACCATGGACGTGTACTGGAGGGGAGAAAGTGAAGAAAAAAAGTCCCATATTAGCAATTCAGGCCTACACATAATAACATACAAGACAATAAAAACATAGGTAGGCCTACAGCTATTGTCAATTACTATTAACTATTGACAACAAGAAATGACCAATCCAAATCGCCAAGTGAAACCATTGAAAATAATTGAAATTTTGAATAGGAAAGAAGAGCTTGTAGGGCTAAGCCAAAATAGTTATGATAAAAGTCGGTATCAGGAATTTAAAACCTCTGCCCCACGTCGTACAACTTACAAATCATCCTATAGAAACTTCTTGCCCAAAATAAACGTTGGCATCCCAAATTAAATAGCTATATTAAATAGAAGGAATAAATTAGACATAATTATTTTATTATCTCGGTACTAATCTGTTAGTAATTTGTTCTTTAAAAAAAATGAAGTGATCGGGGGACGATTTACTGGCAGCTGACGCCGTAACATGTAGACCAAAGAGGCACTTACTGAATTGCTTGAAAGTTAAAATTATAACACTGCAAATCTGTGATTAGGTAATCATTAGTGAAACATCTATTTAATTACAGGTGGACAATATTAAAACACAGAGAATACATAAATAACTGTCCAAAGTTTTCTAAAATTCATAATGTAACCTCACTTGAATAGTAACAAATTGTCATAAAACAATATGGCGAAATGTTTGGAAGTTAATGTTGGACGTTAAAATGCTAACCAGAAGGTAGACCTCGCGTTAACTTTACGGGCACTTTAACGAGGACGCTAGACCTAACCGGATATTGTAAAATCCAAAGTAGCTGTCGTTATCGCTTAACCTTATGTTAAGCCCTAACGAATAGAATAACATGACATTGTTAAAAGAGGGATTGTTAAATAATTAATCTGAAGGTATTGGGATGAGGAAAGGCATCTCATTAAGGTTGGAATGTATGGAACGCGAGAAAACGGCAGTGTTTTTGCAGTTTTTATATCAACACTTTTTTGACCAAAATAAAAATAAAAATTCTTCAGTGAATCATATAGGTTAATTCTTTTACACTTGTGATATCAACAGTTGTTTAAATATCTGTCAAGGGTATCCTGGAATTTAATGACAACTTTTTTCCTTCATTTAAAAAGTTTCTCATCTATGCTCCTGACAGATATTCAACAACTGTTGATATCATCATGTGAAGCAAATTAAACTCTGTGTTACAACTGAAACAATAATTTTATATATTTTGATTAAAAAAATGTTTTCTTTAAAAACTGCAAAAACACTGACCTTTTTTCGCTTCCCCTTCAGCCCCACCTCGAAATGGAAACAGGTTGAGGAAATTCCGTTAGTAAAGTCCTCCCTTACTCCCCAATATCTTCATATTTTCTCGAGGACAAGGCTAGAGCATTTTCTCACAAGCAGCCCTTAACTTCGTATTCCGTCAGATTAAATTACTGAAACAATAATTTTATATATTTTGATTAAAAAAATGTTTCCTTTAAAAACTGCAAAAACACTGACCTTTTCTCGCTTCCCCTTCAGCCCCACCTCGAAATGGAAACAGGTTGAGGAAATTCCGTTAGTAAAGTCGTCCCTTACTCCCCAATTTCTTCATATTTTCTCGAGGACAAGGCTAGAGCATTTTCTCACAAGCAGCCCTTAACTTCGTATTCCGTCAGATTAAATAAAGATTCTAATAGTACTTAGACTTGAGTGTATAAAAAATAAGAGGGAAAATTATGAATTATATTGTATAAGAACTGGTGTAGTTAAAATAAAGTTAAATAATTCTACCACAAAAATTGTTATGACACTTTGTCTTCTTCCACTTATTGGTAAAGGAAAGTCAACTAATGAGAGAGGGAAGGGTAAGGGGAATGATAAATCGTTGTTTCCTAATGAGAATTCAATGTAAGCCAAGCCGACCTACTTCACATAAGGTTACCGTCACAAACAAATAATTAAACATACGAACTATTGCGAACTTCTTTACATAAAACACAATGTTGTCTTGTGATTTAATTCCACAGCTCGGAGAGAAGAAAAACAGGGCTTTGTATTAACTTAAATACTGGTAGTGTCAATTCACGATAGCTTTGGCCATTTATGTCAGTTAAAACCTTATTAAAATGAGCTCCATGTTTATCCGTTCTCTTTGTTTTGGTACTTTGAAAAACCCTATAAATCAAATTCCCTCCATTAAGGTAACAAAACATATTTGCGAGGTGGATAAATATGTAAATATGTTTTGATTAACTTTTCAACAAGAACCCAAAAAAGCTACTGTGGACCAACTATAGGATATAGCAGTAATAGATTCAGGGATGGGGGAGGTTGGGGTGATCGCTCCCCCCTCCCCCTAAGAACTCAAAAATATTTAAACCAATAACTTAATGTTGTAAAGAATGGTTGACTCATATATACAGCTATAATAACCCTTGCTCTATCTCCTTATTATTTAACCAATAACTCTTTTAACTTAGCTCTAATGTGCAGACAAGCAAGTGGTCTAAAATTAAAACTTTGCTGTAGTAAGATTACAAAGTTTAATGTAACAAATTGATAACCATATATTTGTATTAAAATACATAATTTTTCTATTAATACTTTAACATTTTAGGTTTATATAAATGTTTATTATTTTTAATGTAGTTGTGAGTTTTTGTTTTATGTTACTTGTATTAAAATTACAAATCTTTTAGTAAAAATTGTGTTTTTTCTTACAAATACTATTTTTTATTTTATAATTAATTAAAATTATATTTACAAACTAGCAATAATATTAATTGAGATATTTATTAGTTAAATGTATTACATTTACACTTGAAGGGGTCTTAAAAAACTCCTCCCCTCCACCCCCAACGACACTCCTTTTATCCGCCCTTGGAGTATAGTCGGACCATCATTAGAAAAAACTCCCCCTCCGCTCCACCCCCAACGACACTCCTTTTATCCACCCTTGGAGTATAGTCGGACCATCATTAGAAAAAACTTTAAGTACTTTCTCCTTTACCTCCTTTAATAGTTAAAACCCACTTCTGTGGCCGCGGGGTCTAATGAGTCATTCTCATGTTAGGTTGGCCCGCTGGTGAAGGGGGGATTGAGGTTTGAATCCCGGTCGAATATACTGAGTGTAGTTTTTCCTAAATGGTTTTCCACTCTCCTTCCACGCGAATGCTTCCATCCTCATCCCTATCCCATCAGAGTAATTATCAGATATTTGCATATATTATTATTAGCACCGCGTCTTACTACCCGTTCGGTTTGTACGCATATGCGTGTAACCTGAAAAGGTAGTTAGATGTGGTGATAAAAAATTGTGTACACCTCTCATTTCTAAAATGATGCAACGTTGAACACAAACAATACATGATTTTAAATAACATTTTTCTACTTTACAAAGACGACACAAGTTTAAATTGGTTGTTAGTACGTCCTTGGGCGGCAATATCATAAAGTTATGACGTAATCTGCGAATCTTCTAGACATGATACGTGACTCATTCGATAGAGGCATATGGTACCGGCTAAAATCATCTGGCGGAGAAAGGATGAAAGGGGTGAAATAAGACGTGATTTATGTACCTATCCGAAAATAGAAACATTACGCAATCAACACTTTTCTCTTAGGTATGTTTGATGTTAATAGGTCTATTCAAGGTCTTTTTGGGGGGTAGGGAGGGGGTGGCTGGTAGGAAAGAAGGGGGTGTGTGAGGGATTTTATGAAATGTGTTTTATTTATTTACATGTAATTAGATTGAATTCTACCAGGCACTTTCCAACAATTGTGTTGAGAATTTAGTACAAATATATATTCGCAAGTTCAAAAATATACTGTCACGAGTACAGTAGGTAGACCGTATGACGATGCGTGTATAGTACTCAACCCGAAGGTACGTTGGATCCTCAACAGTTTCACCGTCAGCTGCAAAGCCTAGGCAGAACTGAAGGGCCGTACTAGGGGAATGAATAGTGAGGTTGTTTTCAGTGGCATAACACCCAGGCCTGCAGGACCAGCAATGCGGGGGCAGGGGGTCAGCGAAAGGGAATTTTAAATTACTATAAATTTGGTGGAAATTATTGTAATCAGATAACTTATGTGCTGATTATTGATAATGTAGATAGTTGAATATGTTTGTCATAAACTGTTGTAAATTATAACTAAGTTATAGCATTATTTCAATTATTTCTTTCCGTTTTAAATAGCGCAGAGTTCTTTAAATCTTCATGCAGTCAAGCTATTTAAAACGCTTCCCACACAAAACCGTCATTATAAGGTGTGATTACTAAATTAATAATTATCTATCACTATTAATTATTATGTATAACATTTATTGACAAGACGTGTATTAATCACAACTTGTGAATGTGAGGAATGCCAGGCCTCTGCAGTGGTTCGGATTCCACGTTTAACTGTAGGTCCTCCATTTCATCTCACAATCACCCTACCATTGCACATTAGCGTAAGTGCGTATAACCCGAACAGGTAGTAAGACGCGGTGCTAATAATAATAATAATAATAATAATAATAATAATAATAATAATAATAATAATAATAATAATAATAATAATAATAATATAACATTTATTAAGGTTCTTTAAATTTAAAAATGACACCTGAACACGGGAATCGAAGCCGGAACCTTTGCCTTAGTACGCCAATGCTCTTACCACTGAGCTATCCAGGAATCATCCTCCCGTGACCAGGGTGCATTCTTCACTCATATTTTAAGGCAGAGTCTGTAATGGACATGTGGAAATCGTCAGCTACAAATATGTGATCAATTAAGTCCCGAGTTATCAGATAACGCAGCCGCCATCGACTCAATAGTTGTTTTTAAGCTGCCAATTGTACAATTATAATTGTACGGATCCACATATTATAATGATGGATAAATAGCAAAGCTATTATATTTGTTGTTATTGTTATTGTTATGGATATAGCCACATATAGATATCAAGTTACCGTGTCCAGGTGTAATTTTTCAATTTAAAGAACTTGATATCTAGATGTGGCTATAACAATAACTAACACATATAATAGCTTTGCTATTTAATTAATCATTTATTAAGGTATTAGATGACTTAGAAAAGGGGGCCCAAAAATAAATCTTGCACGGGGGGTGGGGGGGAAGCTTATGTTACGCCACTGGGTAGTTTCCATTGTTTTATGGTAAACATTGATAACATTTTACTATTATATAAGTATTACTTTATAGGTGTTTATATTAAAAATCAAAAGTGGCAGATACATATCACAATACTTAACGTATTAATATATTAAAGTAGTTTTAAAAACCTTTACACTGTTTTTACTACCACGTTCTTATACTATAGCTTGCGGTCAGTCGGGACGGGTAGTAAGACGCGGTGAAAACACACACACACACGCTATAGCTCTATAAGTTTAAAATTCCTAATGTAAAGAAACAGAATGAAAATAATTAATTTTAAGGAAATGCACCCACAATTTGTTTGTTAAGAGGACTAAAATCCCCATCAGGGGGAAAACCCGATTCCACAGAAGATAGTGCTAATCGAGCAAGGTCTATCAGATTATAGTCGGGTACACCAATGCCTCAGGTAATACGCCACTTAAAAACGTTATTAAACGAATATATTTATTTTTTTAAACTTTAAAATCCTTACTCTATTTATATGGTATTCGGTTTGATTTTTTAATACGTTTAGCTACCCTTTTTTTGGGCTACACGGATACATATTAATTAAACTAATGTTTTAGGGTTAAGGTAATATTTAGAAGAAATGCACCAGTATTTCCATGGATTGAGATTGTGAAAGAATTCGAAAGGAAAAGTCAATTTACCACACCGAGATTTGAAACTCAACCTTCTCGTCACTGGAATATCAGACAAGAGAAGGATGACGTAATTGTCCACGTACCCCCTGATGTGAGTAGTGACACAAATATTGCACACTCTGTAAACTCCCACAGATAGGACTAGAGTCAAACAAAGCTGTCTTTAGCACACCAAGCATTTCCCTTTTAAGTGGTTTATATAACAAATGAAGACAATTGCTAAATGTGGTTGGGAAAACGTGGAGTCTGGATGAAATTAGGCAATAACGTGTATCTTCAGGAAGAACCAGCTCTACTTCAATGTATAGTAGGTAACTAGTTATTAATGTTATTTTATTGGTATTGATAATATCTAGTAACTTTTTTGACTGTCAACTAAGGTTATTTTTATGAAAATTATATGCCTCAATTTTAATACGAGCGGACAATATTTGGCGGCTATAAAAAGTTACTAGATCTACTTCCACGTATCCATATGACAAGTCATGTGATCTTCAGCTGTCACTTCTTACAGATTGTATCAATACCTATAAAATAACACTAATAATATAATATAGTGATATCATTGAAGTGTGCAAAAAAAGTTTATATTTTATAAACGTGCCACTTCAAATGTTCATTTGTAAGAAAATCAAGGTGTTACGAAGCTTTCACTTTTGACCAAAACTGTGCAAATAGTCCGGACGGGTAGTAGGACACCAAGTAGGGAAAGTGACAGATTAAATTATAATAGTATGACAACTTTAAACGTCATTAGCTAGGTTTAAAACACTAGAATTTAATTATTTATTTATGTAATACTCTCAAGGAAATAGTACATGTAGACGTTTCTGTTTGAAGACATGAGTGAGATTCAGAACTAGTGGAAATTACTTAATTAGTTACATAAATAAACTTGATTCAAGAGCTTAAGAATACCGAACGTAATGTAATTAATGCGCCACCCACCTTTGTTGCCTGGAAGCTATGTTGGCATTATTGTTTCTACTGGGCAGGCGCTGTTTGCAAGAAAAGGTGCGCGATGTGAATGAGGTTAGTCCTTTGTGTATAAGTGGTAAGTTTGTCTCCGTTGTGTTGGTGTCAGTGGTCGTATATGGGCATGGGAAGGACGAACTGGAAGGCCTTCACGCCACAGAATGTTTCGTAAAGTTAGCCTCAGTCAAAAGGGTCGACTGGTTGAAGCAAATCGTTGCTAATAGGATGGTTTGTAACCGTTCCGGAGATTAGCTAGGAGCTCGGAAAACAACCCTTCTCACTTAGTTTCAATTTATATAATGTTACACCAGCCAAGGTCAACGAATTTTTCTTGAGCGATAAAAATCCGTAGCACAACTTTCTTCGGAGGGGAAGTAAAGCCGCCGGTTACGTGTTGATTATGGCGTGTAAAATAACCCATGAAGGGATGTGAAACTTACCTTTCCCGGCAAAATTGGTATCTTTCACTCTCGCTCATAGAAATTCTCGTGTGCTGATATAATCAGTCGGTTCAGAAAGTGCACGTTAAATACCTCAAATATATACCTATTATATCGTGTCTGTTTCGTTAGAAGTTTAGTCAGCAGTCAGCACGCACGCACCGCTGACAGGCAGACAAAAGTGTCACACTCGTCTAGTATGTGATTTGCCGGAGAAGGGGAAGGTCAGGATTCGAATTCCGACAAGGTCTCCTGAGGGGTTTTATTCGTAAATAATTTCCCAATTCCTCTCCAAGAAATTACGAATACATTTCCACACAATTATTTCATTTTTTTACCCACGACCATAATATAAATATGGTGAATGTAAGAAAGTTAAATTAAAGAGTGAATATTTAAATAATTCAAGATGTGGTATAATAAAACAGTTGTGTATCATTGAAACTAATAACCGTGAACTAGTTCTGAACGAGTAAAGCAAATATATCAGTGCCCTACAGCTTATTATGTTACTTTATTAAAATATCTTTAAGTAATCCTATGCGGCTTACTTCGAGGACTGTCCAGCTTGCATACTAATTTTAGACCACAGAATGATGAAGAGGAATTTTGATAGAAATTTTCCAGTTCTAGCTTGAAAAAAGTGTATCAAAACTAAATCAAAAATCAAAATGTGGATATGAAAAACAGTACACCTTTATGTGATTTTGAAAGAAATTCAAACCCTCCTCGGTGACGTACTTAGCTAGCACGCTTGTTTCGTGTTGAGCTAGACTGTCGAGGACGGTGAGATCGAGGTTCGAATCTCGGTCGGGTGAACTGGGGGGGTGGCTTTTCCCTAAATGGTTTTTCGACTCTCCCTCCACGCAAATGCGGGTTACTTTAATCTAAATTCAACCTTCCCAATTCCTAATCCATTAGCGTAATTAGTACTTAAGCGTTATAACCCGTACGGGTAGTAAGACGCGGTGCTAAATAAATTTAAAAAATACAAATTCAAAACTCCCGGTCGTAGCAGAACGTTCCTATCGAGCGTTGAGTGAACTAACCAAACCAGTTACTGTATAGTGCACTTTCTAGAGTCCAGGTTGTTTGTGAGGCCGAGCACAACTCTCATGCACCCTGGCTCTGTATCATTAATCACATTTGTAAACAACACCTTCCCTCACACCTTTTTCACACAACCATTTTTCCTGTGTATAGCTCGCCCGCATGACAAGTACTGACCAGCCCTTTGAACCAGGTCAACAAGTAGAAACGAGATTCTGGATTAGTTACATTCTCTCCTCCACAACTACACCTATGTTCACACAATAGAATGAAAGGGAAACCAATCGACATTAGATAAGCTTAGGGAAAAGGAAACTCTACATGTTCCACTTCCGGCAACATTTAATGTTGCAACATATTATTAAGGGTGCTCGGGTGATCAGACACGTCACATTCACTTTCAACCGACCAAATATAATAACTAAAAGGTCATCGAGAGAGAGAAGTGATTTTATATTTATATACTATGCATACGTACTATTATAAATATATAAGTACTGCTCTGTATCGTATAGTACTGTATTCAGGCTAATCATGACTAATAAATAGATACTTAAAGGTCTGTCTGGTACTTTAGCTCAGTCGATAGTGTTTGCCTAATGAACTAAGGATCTAGGGTTCAATTCCCGGAATGGCTGAAAAATCAATCGTTGTTGAAATGTGGGTTTCACCATTCACAATGAATTGTGTTGTGTCTGTTCTAAAGTTAAGTTAGTTAATAAGTCGTGTGCTGATATAATCAGTAGGTACAGACAGAGCACGTTAAATACCTCAAATAATAATAAATACTGTAAGTATCTACATTGTTCGTTATTGAGAGGAATTAATTAATGATGGTTTAATTGTATTTAGAACACGATCATTAATGTGTGGAGTCCAATTTTTTTTATAGGAAGAGACTTTTATAAAATACAAACTTTTTATTGCTGTCAAAAATAATAACATTCTACTATTTTAAGAATATAATTTTATAGGTATTGATAATGTCTATCAAATGTGACAGCTGTAGATAGCATGACATGACGTATGAATACAGTAAGTAATTTTTCTAGCTGTCAGATAAAACCCTGCCTATGAAAATTGGACCCTAGCTAAAATTAGCAGTCAGTAATTTATGTTGAGTATAAAAATGTTTACAGAGTAGTAAATTTTAATATATTTACCAGGTTTCACTCTACTTACTACATTACACACGTTTTACAAGTTCTTACCATTCTCAGAGCCATGGTCCATTAGACTGACGTCCTATATGATGTATTCGGAATGACAAGAGAACCGGGTGAAACCGGATATCTGGGGGGCAAATTGGCGGGCTAAGGATTCGGTTCCAATGAAGGTGTTGAGATAGTTATTAAATAACTACATAATTTTTCTCTTGATGCATTCAAGATATTGAATATCTCAGCACAGTAAGTACGTTAAGTTTACCGGGACCACGATAAACTTAACGTAACACAACGTTCACTTAACATTCACAGCCCGCTACAGTGACCGCATGGTCTAAGGCAGTATTCAATCTGCGGTACGAGTACCCCTGGTGGTACGCGAATACATCTTAGGGGATAGGTAAAATTAAAAATATATATTATATATATGTAGACTATATATTGAATATACAGTGGCGCGCCCAGAGAGACATATAAGATTAATTTAGTGTTTTTACAGAGAAAAAATCATGAAAGAATATTGTTTATTGCAAGTACGTCCTATAGTGAGGGTTCCCCTGGCTCATATCACCTGCACATAAGTACGTTTCGTATCAATAATACCATAAAGGAGCCGCCACACTGGTAAAACGATCCATAAATACTGGTCTAAGAAAACAAGTGTTGGTTTTTTTTATCTTTGATTTAAATTAATACTTAGGTTGGTCCTGGATTTGAATTTAGATCCACTGCTTATCCGCCTTTATTTGTCCCTCTGATGAAAACTATTCAAGCTACCCCACTGTTTACACATTAGTTCATACTTATGAACAGATTAGTTCCCCTCCCCCACCCCCCACACATATACAAAGCACCTTACTATACTATTCGTCCAGGATATCCGCATTTAACTGCACTAGGGGGGTAGGAATTAGGAAGGTAGAAATTAGAAGAAGTGTACTTGAAATTTCGTAGGTGGAGAGTGGAAAACCACTTGGGGGGGGGGGGAACACTCCCAGTACACCCAACCGGGATTCGTACCCAGAAATTTCCATCACAGGCAGGACAGACTATACGAGTTTGAAGTTTAAACCACCTGCTCTCCGATGAGAGTAACAGATTAGGGAATTAGTGATCAGTAGCTACTGGAATAGTTTGCTAAGAAATAAGAACACGTTTCAGCCGATTTGAATTTGACTTAACAATTTAATTTAGATGAATTTTAAAAACTGACAATACACATTTATTTAATATATAATATCACTTTGAAATATCCCAGCATTTAAAATAATACGATAATACATAATTAAAATGTTTGCTCAGAAAACTCGTTTTTTTTTTTACTTTCTCGCTACCTTACAGGCAGAGAAAATATTGTGATCGTCAAAAAAATCTAACTCGAGATTTTCATGACCCCCTCTCTCCCCCTACCACCGAATACGAAAAATTAGTTTTCTCAATGCTACCGATTGGGCTAAAACTTGGTATCTAGGGTTTTCAAAGAGTTTCCCCGAGGGTTTTTTGGAATTGGATCCTAAAATTAAGGGTAGTTTCCTTAAGAGCGAAAAGGGAAAAAATAGATTTTTTCAAAATTGGCTCTAACGATTTTGATTAAATTTCATTTCTATGCTTTAATTATCTACACATTGTGATAATAACAGTTGTTGAATATCTGTCATGAGCGTAACGGCATTATATGACAAACTTTTTAAATTAAGAGAAAAGGTTGTCATTAAATTCTAGTGGACTCTTGGCAGATATTCAAGAACTGTTGATATCACCTTGTGAAGAAAATTAAACTCTTAAGTTTAAACTGGAGAAACATTTATTTTTTATTTTTGGCAAAAAAAAAGTTTATCTATATAAACTGAAGAAACATTTCCCTTTTTATTGCGTCCCCCACACCCCACCTTAAGTGAATCTAGGTACAGAGAGGTTTGGAGATAAAAACAAAGCATACTATATTATTTTATGCTGACATATCTGAATGTATTCATGTTTACGTTAGAGATGTCATTTAATCACGAGATATTTTATATTTGTAAATAATATAGTGAAGTTTTCTTCTTCCTTCGAAATGTTTTGAAAATGTGAAGGCTATTAATGATGTTGAATTCTTAATAAGAAAATATATGATTATAGCAATCTCAAGATATATTTTGTTACCCAGTCAAAACGTTATGTTTATGCGTCGTATGTATGAGAAAGTGAAAGTGCTAAACACTTCTTCATTAAAACAATAATGATGACTTAGCATTCATGAATAATCCATAGCAAAAAATGAAGACATAAGAAGAAACGAGAGCATTATTATGTTGTTGTTTTTTAGTCGTTTAAAAATGTAAGTAATGCTATAAGTAACCAATAAAGCAACAATAATGTTGTTATGTTTGGTCTTGTTAAGTGTTGTTGGACAGCCAACAAACAATCATAAACAACAATCAGGCACTAATAATATACCCTATATCACCACTCAACAATAATCACAAGATTATCGAAGAAACAATAGAATATTAGCATATGATAATTCCTTGTTATTAGGAGTCTAACCTCTCGGCTCATTTGATCTGTCTACTGAGCTAAGGTTCCTGGGTTCGATTCTCTGTACGACATAAAAATGAGTCATCGATGAAATAGGGGATTTAATTTAAACAGTAATTAGTTAATTAATGGGCTGTAGGATTGAGTGGCGTGTAGTGTATTTTATCAAGCTAGTTTGTAGATCCGCTTCGGTGATCACATGGTCTGGAGCAGGGGTTTCCAACCTAAGCAAGCCCAAAGACCACAGTTGAATACACGAGTCATCACCATTCACAGCTAAGAAGTGGAAGGAAATAGGACTCACGCGGGTACACAAGTTGTTATAGAAAAAAGAACGCAACTAAGTTTATTGTTGAATGAACTTTCATGAATTTTCTCCACATAAGTCAAAAACATTCGTTTCGAGGCTAGAAACATCAATTTTACTGCGGTAGATTACTTTTACAAGACACTTCGTGGGCCGCAAATAAAAAACCCATCGCGGGCCGCCAGTTGGAAAACCCTGGTAAAGACAGTGGTATTTAACCTTTTTTTGTTCACATACCCCCAGATTCCTCTTCAACTTTGTACCCCCAAATTTGTTGGTGCATAGTGCAAGTTAAACATATTCTATAATCTACATCTAGAATATAAAAAAAAGTTAGGCTACATCCAAAATAGTGCATTTAATATTAATAATAAGTTTTAAATTAGAAACATATTATGTAGTATGTAGGCTATATATAAATATATGTGTGTTTTTTAATATCACATACCCCAGGTTAAATACCACTAGTCTAGGCGTCACTAGCGCAATACACTCCATCGTCGATGTAAGGGAGATTAGGGTTCAAATCCCATTCAAGTGTACTGAAAGAGTTTTTGTTCTAAATGGTTTACCAATTTCCCTTCACGTAAGCGCGGTTACATTTCTTCTAATTTCTACCTTCCTCATTACTACCGCATTGACTTAATTAATATAGGACTTCTGCGCATAGCCCGAACGGAATGTGTGACGCGGTGGAAAAAGTAAACGTTAGTTTGTAAGTCGTTTGACGATATAGTCTGTGTTTGGAGAATGAACGTTAAATAACCTAATACAAAGAACAAAAGAATTGCTTTGCATCTGTTCGCGTGTCTCTCTGGCGCGGACCGCCCTCGATTGATTTGTTCGGGATTGAAACCCGGACTCACAGTATGTCCCTCCAGTAGCTAATCTAATCGTCTTGAAAGTGTACGTTCGCAAGAGAACGTTAGAGACTGGTCCCTGGAGAATGAAACCGATGAAGAGAATAAATTCAGCTCCGCCGGGCTTTCGCCGCCATCAACAGCGGCAAAGTAAACCGGCTAGGGCTGGATGGCCTTGTGCGTGCGTGCGTGGTTGATTGACTCCGCCACGTGCTCCTTGTTCGTGGAGCAGCCCACACACACCAGGCTCGCTCGGATTCATGAAAGGAAGAGTTGGTTGATCACAAGTTTCATCGTCGTCAGGAGAATGTCTCTAGCTTGGTTTATAGTGAGGTGAGATGATTGATTCTCATTACGCGTTTAGTAGCCCGTACGAGCTATTTAACGGCTCACCTTTACTTTTATGTCCATTTCGCAGCCTCCGGGCTATCCGCATTTAGTTACACCAAGTGGTAGGAATGAGGGAGGTAGAATTTGGAAATGTACCATAATTATTCGTAGAGAAAGAGTAGGAAACCACCACGTCCTACTATTCGTTCGGTGTTTACGCTTAAGTACTAATTACTCTAATGTGTTAGGGATGAGGAATTTTCAATTTAGAGGAAGTGTTTCCGTATTTTTGTATTTGGAGAATGGAAAACAATTTAGGAAAAAACTACCCTCAGTCCACTAGACCATAATTCGAGCCCTGATCTCCCTGTCGTCCGCAGTTCGGTATATTGCGATAACGACGCATTTATACCAAGCGGCCACCGAAGGGCGGTCCTTTTTACCATGTTCTTATTATATTTGAAAGTATAACTAAAATCATCAATAAAAGCAAGCCTGGAGAGATGACCCAACCAACAACGCTTGCCTTGTGATCGCCCCCACTCGACCAGATAAGGGAGGCAACACAGTATGGAGAGCCCGGCAGAGAAATCGGACATGTTTACCAGACTTGAACAACACGCTTAGGTTTTAGCACTTTAAATGTTCGCGAAACGTGCTCACAGTTACAACATGTTGCTAAACATGGTCCGAAACATACTCCCACTCACAACATATTGGCACACTTTATTTCAGTTTATCACCTTTCTCGTCTTTTGTTATTTGTCGCGGCCATCTTTTGTTGTCTTCCACTTCACGAAAACATTAAGACATCACTAAAACTATCCATCCGTACATTTTGCACTAAAAAAAGTTAAATCAAGTCCATATATAGCAAACTCGTAGTAGAATAAATTGTTTTTTGTGAGCACTGCATCTTACTACTAGTACAGGTTATCAGCGTATTTATTAGCAAAATAGAATTAAGAGAAAATGTAGCCACATTTGAGTAGAAGGGAGAGTGGGAAACAGTTCATGGGGAAAAGAATACTCAGTACACTCATCTGTGATTCGAATCCCGAACTTACCGTAATTATCAAATCCAACCAAATAAGATTGACACCTTTGTGTTTATGCCAACAGAGGCGCTGAGCCAACTTTCTAGTGGACCTGCCCTTATAATGAGCTTCATACGCCCTTGTAGAGGGTGCCAAATTTCTGGCGAGTATCCCAAAATGGCAGCCATTAGAGAAAATTATAATAATTTTAAAGTTAATGTGTCATCAAAGTTATTTGTGAGCGTTGTTTTATCAGGCATACTTTATAGTAATAAATATTCAAAGTCGCTACCATAATTATCAGTAGCCTCACACTAATTTAAATTATAAAACACATATAAAAGTTTATTACATGCTAATGTTATTAGTCTATAATCTGTTCGCGGTAATTTTGGCAAAAAATCGTTCCGGATTCATCCGCCTCGGAAATATGTCCTCTCCCTTTGGCAAGTGGTGTAAACCAACTAATAGAGGAGAAGGTAGAGTTTACAAAATGTACCCGTAATTTCGTGAAGCGAGAGGGAACATCTTTTGGAGAAAACCAACCTCAGTATACCCTTTCTTGGATTCAAACCCCAACTTCCCGGTAAGTCATATTAGATTAGATTGATGTAGTCCACGTGACCACAGACGCGGGTGGCTTGTCAAGTTGTCAAAACACAATTGCAAGGTGTATGAATACGTAACAGCTTTCAGGTAACTAATGAAGTGTCAGAAAAGGTCAAAGCTAGTGTGGACCAACTGAAGCTAAGGTACACTCCTCCTCAAAGCCGTCTTGACATCGCTCAATGAATCTGGTTTAACTTGTTTAAAACAAGATTCTTGGACTTGTTTCGTTTTTTTGTGGGGACAAAGTTTTTTTTTTTCTCAAAAATAAAGTAAAATTGTCATATTGACAACCGAGACATTATTTATTTTATGACCCTGTTGTGATTAGTTTTCAACATGTATTTCTTTAGATAGTGTTGTATCAATAAATAGCCACACGTTTCCAAATAAATTACTTGAAAAGTAGATACAAGGAACAAGTTGGAACCCGCATTGGTGGATACGCGGTCAAAGGTGTTAACTCATCAAGTTTGGTTTGACGGCGATGGGGAAGATGAATTCGAAACCTGTCCAGGTATACAGAATGTTTTTCCTACATTTTATCTTGCTCTACCTCCACACAAATGCGGCTACATTTCCTATAAATTATACTTTTCTCATACCTAGCTCGTTAGTGTAAATATGCGAAAAGTAAGGACGGGTAGTGAGCCTAATCCATTTGGCAAAAAAAAGATTTGTTGCAAAATAAAATACCTTTACTAATTTTGTGAGCCTGCAAGTTACGAAAAATCCTGCAATTAATGATTTAAGCTTGGGTTTTATTATTTAAAAATGCATGTTTTGAGGTTATGTAAAGTCTTCACCAAAAAATTAAAACAAACAATACAAACTATTTTTTAAAAAAAAGCTTAGAGTTAGCCGATTTTTTCCAAACTTAAACAAGTATAATGTTGTGAGCGTTTGGAGATAAACGTGTGCGCATAGGTAGGCCTATACTTAATCAATGACTAAACCTCCTTGAAAAACGTAAAACTATTTTCCTTAGCTTTTAAAAATATATGAAATGTTAACATTGCTTTCCCAGACTAGCTTGACCTAGCCTTGATGTGTTTAAGGTTAGGTGAAGTTAGTCTGGGTTATTTTATAATAATCTGGTTGTATGCGCATGCGTATCTGTAAATATCATCTTGTTCCTTATTCTGTGTTCACGCATGCGTGCAAGTATCTGCGAGCACTTCACCCCTCAAGAGCGCCGAGGTCGACCATTCGGTAGTACTGTAGATCTATCTTGTTCACTCTCTGCTACTACAACAATGTCATCAGCGAATATTATTGCATTTATCTTTTCTCCCTGTAGTTCTACGCTTAAGTTGGTTTCCTCTTTTACCTTGTCAAGAACGCTATGAATATAGGCTTGAAGGGGAGACATAGTACGTCATTGTCGAACTCCTTTTTTAATTACGAAGCCTATATTCTTAAAAATACAACAAACGTAATTAACAGCCACTAGAGTTGCTTGATCTACTTTCATGTAGCCATACGTGAAGTCGTGTGATTAGCGGATGTTACTATCGATGGATATCATCAATACTTATAAAATGTTATCATTATTGACCATAAAAAGTTTTAATTTTACTAAAGGTTCCCCCTTCCAATATCCTTCTCACTGTGATAGGTATATGTAGTGCCAGAAAATTGTTCTACTTCTGTCCTGCTCACCCACAAAACTAAACAAAATATTAGGTCTCCAGCAGTTTGTTTATTTTGTAAATATAATGTATGCCATTATTATTTTTTGTGAAAGTGTAAGTAGTTTAATTACATGTACAGTACATACATATACTCTCACAGTAGAACTTGAACGAGATAATTGCGTCGCATACATTTACGTAAGGTAAGTAATGTGTTCTCCTTGGAAGAGACAAAGAGATGAAAGCCGCATGGAGAGGAAACGGCCAACCTTCTGAGGCAAGAGGAAGTTACAAAATTCAGAGGTTAAGGGGGGAAAAAAACGTAACTTAGTGACCTTTCCGTTATGTTTATAAGAGCTATAATGTTTCTTCATTTTTTTAATATGAATACAGAACAACAAGTCCACCGGCTCTCATTTTTAGTGTGCAAAGAGATTACTAGAGGCATGTCCTGAATTAATTTTATCAAGGGTTACCGATATTTTCTTACTACGAAATTATGTGTGTGTTCTAGGTTTTACAAAATGAATTCTCATTTTTACAGACAAAATATTGAAAAGAAAATAGGAATTAAATTTAACTTTTCATAAACTAAACTAGTGTGATTTCATTTGACTGGTCTTTAAAAAACGATCATTTGAGTTTGAAAGAGATATAATGTGATCGTTAAACAACACAGGGAGAGTGGAAAATTTAGAAAAAAAATCACCCTTATTACCCTCGGCTGGGATTTGAAACCCAACCTCCCCGTCAATGGTAAACCAAACTATATGAGCTTGAGTCCGTGTGCCTATACCGGTTTGGCTACTACTAGTTCTTTAAAACAAAACAAAAAAATCGAGTAAGTTTGTGAAAAGTAGACATTACTACGTTCATATTTTTAAGCTTAGTAATTTTAACGTAACGACATTTGAAATTTCTCTTTAGGATTTCCTTTATAATTTCTCCTTTGATCTGAGGTTGATATTTATTCTTGGTGATCAAGTTAGAAAACCAATTAATACTTTATCCATAGATAATAACCTTTGTTTGTGTAGTTAAAAACGCCACTCTTGCAGTAGATATCAAAATTCAAATAAATACTCTCAAAGTTATAGATTGATTGCTTAGCATTTCAAGATAAAATTATTTGAAGTAAGCAATTAAACAAATCCCTTTTTAGGTAGCCGACATATTGAAAAAGATAACCAGATCGCAAAACCAAATATACTATACGTCATTCGGTCCCTGCCAAATTTCGTCAAATTGATCCAAACATTTGGTAGTAATCACAGACCAGACCGATGATTTACCATATGGTCGAGTTAAAACAGGGCATTGCTGCTCTCCGCCAATAAATAAATATACGAGGTTTTTCAGGAGAAATAGTAAATATTTTGGGAGGTTGAATTGACTATTCTGAGTAAAAAAGTTCACATGGACATGTTTCCAAATCCTAATGGATGCGGGGATACATCTGTTTGAAACTGGTTCATGAAAATCCATGATGAGAGGTGTTAAAGAACGATAAATGACTTGTTTGTGTTTAGTGAATATTTGAATGTTGTAATTGACAAATTGTTCCAATGCCAACCTACGTGTTATTCTTCTAAGGTAGTGTTGGAGTTATTTTATCAGGGCAGCACTATTCATAATGTGAGCAAGTAATTCGTTTCTATAGAGTTACCTTTTCTTTCGCTTTTCATCCATCCCTCCAAACCATAGTTTAAGCGAATGAGCGCCGTCGAGGGTATTCTCAACAAGTGGCAACAGGCCTTCCATTACAAAAACCGTAAGCAAACACGATGCCAGCATTATTCATCATGTGTAAAGATATGCGGCATTCTTAACAACACTAATACCAAAGAGTGTCAGGTACTGCTTCTTAGTCACAGCTGAATCAGAGAGCTGCGTGTGAGCTGGTCATCTGAATACTTGAGCTGCGCGTTCATCGGACCCATAAGCACCAGTTTCAAACAGCTATCTGTATATCTATCATCTATCCACAGCCATTAAGAATTGGACACATGTCTGTGTGAATTTTCTTACTCAGAATAATCTCTACTACAACCTCCCAGAATATTTACTACTCCTCCTGAAAGATATATTAGCGTGAAATAATACCGAATATGTAAGACAGTGTGAAAATCACATTTACTCTATACCTTCCATACATGTATTTTTACTTTCTCGCTATTTTACAAGTAGAGAAAGTATTGTGATCGTCAAAAAATTCGAACTCGAGAGTTTGATGAATCGCGAAGTTTCATAACCGCCCCCCCAATCCAAAAAAGCTGTTTTTGAATTTCCGTCCGTCTGCCTGTCTGCCTGTACCTCCAACTAGAGCCTAAACTGTTTTACCGATCTGGCTAAAACTTGGTATCTAGGGTTTTCATAAGGTTTCCCCGAGGGTTTTTTGGAATTGGATATCTTACCCTAAAATTAAGGGTAGTTTACTGAAGGGCAAAAAGATTAAAGTCGATTTTCTCAAAATCGGCTCTAACGATTTTGATTAAATTTCATTTCTAAACATTTATAAATATTACAAACAAAATGGCTACTCTCAATATTTCGGCAAAATGACTTTAAGGGCACCAGTCAGGTGCGTAAATTATTATTTTTATCATATCCCCGAAACTATTTGAGATATGAAATTACTCATCAGTACAAATATGTAGATTTATATATAATACAAATATTTTATTCGAAGCATATTTTTATAAATCCAATAACTTTCAAGATATACGTAAATATTTATATTTGTTAACTTTTAGAACACAAAAGGTAAAGTATTACAACCTTAAAAAAATCTAACCTGAAGTGTTGATGGATGTCGACGTCTCATAGACCCCCTGCCCCCTAAAAAGTGGTCTTTGCAATGCCGTCTGTCTGTGTGTTTATTTAAACTTAAAATTAAGAGTAGTTTACTGGAGGGCGAAAAAAGAAAAAAAAATCGATTTTCTTAAAATTCGGCTCTAAGGATTTTGATTAAAATTCGTATCTAGGCGTTGATTAAGATTATAAATAAATTGGCTATTTTCATTTTCCCTTTGACCTTTGACCTTTAGGGTACTTTACAGAAGCTGAAATTCCCGTATCTCCGCAACTATTTAAGATACTAAATAACACATAATTGCAAAATTGTAGAACTATTAAAAATAAAAAAACTTTTATATGAAATATATTTTTATAAAACCAACAGTTTCTGAAATATTAGCAAATTATATTAATACAATTTTGTTAGCTTTAGTTGTAAAGAGATACTACTTAAGTTTTAACGCAATAATTCTCCAATGCCATAGAGTAATTAAATATAAGACAGTATCTCAAAAAGTTTATGTTATTTTTCCTTAAAACTCTTAGGAGAAATATTTGTACAACAATGATCTATCTCCTTCATTTTAGACTCAATAGTCAATATTTAAATTTTTTACTGGTCAAAATTTATAAATGAGGAATTCAATAGTAATGTGATGACCTGAAGATATGCAACACCTAGTAAAATGTTAATATTTTAACCTGAAGTAGAAATTTTAATACGAAGTGTTGACCCTTGTGGACCCAATATTGATCTTTTTTATCGGTCCAAACATACAAATGAGGACATTAATTCTTTAGAAATAAAATTATAAAATTTAAAACCGGGATTCCAAAAATGTTTTACATAAATATAGTGCAATTTATCTTTGGGTTTGCTAGTGTATATTATTTCGTTTCACATAGATTACAAGCTTTGAGTGAATATCTCTAATTTTAAATAATAGAGCGAGAAAGTCCGTGAGGAGTTCCGTACCATTTATTTTTAAAGGTATTTTAAAAGTGACTTGTTTTCATTGTGAGATATTTTAAACAGTTTCTCTGTATCTTTCTTCCATCGGGTATCAATACATTTCATACCCGCTTCGGTTGCCGCGTGGTCTAACGCGCTACTCTCGTGTTGGACTAGACTGCCAAAGACGGGGAGCTCGGGGTTCAATCCTGGTCGGGTGCAATGAGGGTGGTTTTCCCTAAATGGTTTTCCACTCTCCTTCCACGCAAATGCGAGTGCACTTCCTCTCAATTAAACCTTCCTAATTCCTAAGCCATTAGTGTAACTAGTACGTAGGCGTATAATCCGAACGGGTAGTAAGATGCGGTGCTAAAAAAAACTAAATATTGCATGCTTGAATGCACTTAGAAGCACCATGGCCATTCAAATGAGTTGTTTGTGTAAAGTAGTTGAAGCACTTGTGTAGTAAGTAGCTCTAGGTCATTGTTGTGGAGGTGGCTGAGGCACTTTATCTATCAGGGCAGTATAATGGTTGTGGAGGTACCCGCAGAGCAGAGGTGAGAGTCTAACGTGAACTTTCTCCCGCTCAGTAGTTCATGTGATAAGGCTATCAACTTGAAGACCTACTTACACGACAACTGTGCGTTGTTTATTGGGGTTTGCGGGCCTTGAGAATACACGTTTTAGACCTCTTTTAAGGGGGGAGGGGAAGGATTGCTTTGAGGAGTTGCCCGGCCCACCTCTGACAGAATGTGTTGGTTCAAATCCCAGTGGAGTAGATGAGGTTTCTTGGTTTGTAAGCAGTTGAGTTATAGTGTGCTTGCCATACAAGGACGACAGTCAAAAAAATACGACTTTCATATATTTATACATCACTCAAATCGGTTGTCACCCGTATCGATGGTCACGTGGACAAAGGCGTCAACTATCATGTTGTTTATCTTACCGGTGACGGGGAGAGGTGTGTGCTAGAATCTCGGTGATATTGAGGTGTTTTTGCTAGCACCGCGCCTTAATACGCGTTCTGGTTATACGCCTAAGTACTAATTACTCTAATGTGATAGGGATGAGTAAGATTGAATTTAGAGGAATTGTACGCGTATTTGCGTGGAGGGAGAGTGGAAAACCATTTGGGGAAAACCACCCTCAGTCCACCCGACCGGATCGGGCCCCAATATCCCCGTCCTCGGCAGTCTAGTCTATTGCGAGAGTAGAGCATTGTACCATGCAGCCACTAAAGTCGGTTTTTTCCTAAATCATATCCCACTCTCCCTCCACGGAAAGGCGGTTACACTTCTTCTAAATTCTATCTTCCCCCTCCCTACGCCATTGGTGTAAATGTGAGGATAGCCTGCGGATATCCCGCGGAAGTGAGGAGACGTGAAACGTGTTGATAAGATAATTATAACATACTTTACATTTAATCAATGTAGGCAGCAAAAAAAATATTATAATATTTTATAATCCAATAATAGTGCCATGATTACACAAATATGATAGATTCGGAGTTTACTATAGATCCTATTCCTAACGCTATTATTTGTGACCCGCCTCGGTGGCGTAGTTAGCAAACGCGCTAGTCGTGTTGAGCTCGACTACCAAGGACGGGGAGATCAAAGTTCGAATCTTGGTCGGGTGAACTGGGGTGGTTTTTCTTAAATGGTTTTCCACTCTCCCTCTACGCAAATGCGGTTTCACTTCCTCCATATTCAATCTTTCCAATTCCTAACCTATTAGCGTAATTATTACTTAAGCGTATAACCCGAACGGGTAGTAAGACGCGGTGCTAAATAAAATAAAAAATAAAATATTGCTTGTGTTACAATCCTAAGTCAGACCACATTAAATTTTATATTTAACTTTGTAGCTATAAACTACCATTTCATTAAGGTGGGAGTGTTGGGAGCGTGAGGACAAGACTGTTTTGGCAGTTTTTATAGGAAAACCTTTTTTAGCTCAAATAAATCAAATATTTCTCCTGTAGAAACAGAGTTTAATTTTCTTCACACGGTGATATCGATATCAATAGTTCTTATATATATATATATATATATGTCATGATCTTAGATAGTGCCATTAGATGACAGGGTATTCTTGACAGATATTCATCAACTAATGTTGATATCAACATGTGAAGAAATTAAACTCAGTGTTTGTACTGAAGCAATATTTGATTTATTTTGACCAAAAAAAAATATTTTAATATAAAAAATTTCAAAAACACTTAGCTTTACTCACGTTCCCTACATCCTCAACTTATTATGTAGTAACCTACCCAACTTTTATTTGCAAATTTGTCAATAATAATTAAATAAATAATGTCTCTGTATCGTTATTTTAGTGAACTAATTTATTTTTTGTCTAATCATAAGGTTACGTTGGTGGTAGATTATTTCATCTTCTGTGAAATATTATTTAAAAGCGATTGTTTATTTCGATGTTACTGTACATTGTCAAACATGTTTCAACAAAAAGTTACTCGAATAATTTGAAAAAGAGCTGCATTTAATTGTAATGCAGGTGAAACCATGTGATTTGAATGTTAAACATGTTTAAGTGAGTTTGTGTTGTTTTTAAAATTTTATTATTTTTTTATTCAAAAATAAACATTGTTGGTGACCTTCTTTAACATTTTTATTTTAAAAAACATTAGCATATTTATTGGAGCTTATTGAGGTTTTACTAATAAATCAATATAACTTTAATACATATTATGATATCGTTGAATTTTTCAATGAAAATGTTACGTAAGGCCCAACAAGGACTATTTTAGAATTTAAGTTTGTAATGAAGTGAGTAAATTACAAATGGTTTCCAACTAAAAGGAATAAATAAGTTATTAAAAGTAAAATTCTAAGCTCGCTTGAACAACTTATCAAAGAAGTATTTGTGTCACTTATTTGGACAAGAGGAGTTTATGATATTTATGCCAAAAGCTACTACTCCTTACGACTTTTTAGGTATAAGATGTTTACAGCCTTTTTATGCAAATAAATAATGTATGTCATTTGCGTGGAGAGAGAGTGGAAAATCATTTATTAAAAAAACCCTCAATTTACCTGAATGGGATTCGAACCCCAGTCTTTCCGTCATCGGAAGTCCGGTATATTGCGAGAGTGACATCTTAGACCATGCGGCCACTGAAATGGGTAGCTGAGTAATTAAACTAATGGAATAGGATTGAGGAAAGAAATGTATCCGAATTTGTGTGAGGGAAGACCGATAAACTGTACAGGGGAAAAAAAACCACCTCGATACGCCTGGCCGGGACTCTAACTCTGAGCCCACCATTACTTTAAAACCAGACAAAACGAAACTAACGCCTATGTCCACGGGGCCACCGGTGCAAAATGTATTTTTTTTTAAACTTATCAAAAGTTATTGTGCTGGCTGCTTGCAGCAGTTTTGAGCGTCTGGACCAGTCGTTATCCCCTTAAACGACATGTGGCAGTGACGTGCCGTTAAAA